>PVHY01007981.1:0-64260 GCA_004024945.1 Uropsilus gracilis
TTCATTCATTCATTTATTTTGCGTGTGTATGTGTGTGTGTGTGTGTGAAAACTTCTCAGAAGTGACATCCTGTGCTTCCTGTGCACTGTCTGGAGACATCCACCTCATACTGTCTAGTTGTAAGGTCACTGCCAGCCTGCATGTGGCTCAGATGCTGTGGTAGCCCTGCCCATGAGCTTTCCACCAGACCTACATGGTGACAGCCCATCGTTCATTAGGATTTGCAAAATATTGCAATGATCTTATTCCTTCTACATTTTCCAGGTGAAATTCTTCTCTAATGCTCCCTCATTAATGATTTCCCTGGTATGAAATTTGTACGGGAAAGGCAAGAAAAATGCTTGGTCTTTTCCATTCTATAACAATAATTTGAGAAAGGTCTTCAAAATAAATAATGAGTTGTTTCCTAGTATCATCCAAAAATAAGTTTTAAAAATACCATTGTCAACTCAATATTTGATTTAATTCAACCCATGTTAGTCATTAATATTTTTGATGATAAAATGTTCTCTATTGACTTGGTCAATAGAAGCCACCAGAACATTCTTTTGACACAACTTCAGAATTCCAAGATTACTTACTTGCTTTTGGTATGATGAGATGGTCTAACTCAACTTAAATTTTTCTTACCTGAATTCTGGAATTCATTTCTTCAACTTTCGTGATTCTAAAGAAACCTCAGTGTGGTCTATAATGCTCTTCTGGGTCAGTGTTAGTTACAGGACTTTTCAGCTAGCAGGTCTAGGTAATTCCTATTTTCTTTATGAGAGGGAAACACATCATGAACTCATATTAATATTCCTACGTCAAGTTTACAGATTTTCTAACTTTGCCTGTTTCATCTTATGCTTGCAACCCTTTTCTGCTATGCTGAAACCCTTGATCCCTTACCACATTCATACCACTCTGTATCAACAAGCCAGGATGCTTGAAAGGACGTTGGGACTCCATACATCCCAGGGTCAGCAGTAGAAAGGTGCATAGTGGGGGCAAAAGTGTGAGTGTGAAAATAAGTAGGTGTGAATGAGTGCTTGTCTCTGTGACTGTCTCTGTGTGTGAGTTGAGTGAATGCATGGATGTATTAACATTAAAATTTTTCTTAAGAGAGGCTCCATAGTACTCATCATGCTGTCTGAAGAGTTTCCAGTCTTGACTGCTTAACTTTTGACCCAGAATTTCTTGTGGTGGGTACTGTCCTGTGACCTCTAGGGCACTAAGCAGCATCCCAGTGTTCCTGCCCATTCAGTCAGAAGCAGCCTCCTTAGGGAGATAACAAAATATATCCCATACATTGTCCAAACTGTCCCTGGTTAAGAACCACTAGACTAGGACACCAAAAAGATTATGAGTATCTCATAGGATGGAATTTTCTGAAACAGTAAATGGGGGATGGCTTTGGGAATGCTATGGGAAGACAGGCATGACTGTGTCCGTTTGCTAGGTATGTTGTCACAAAGTGGGTGACTTGAACAGAAATGTATTATCTCACTATTCTGCAGTTCAGAAGTCTGAGAATCAAGTATTGGCAGGATGAATTCCTGAGGGCTGAGGGAGGATTTATTCATGCCACTCCCAGCTTCTGGGTTTGTTTTGTCTTTTGTTTTGTGCTTTGGTTATCTTTGATGCTCCCTAACTTGTAGATGCATTGGCCAGCACTCTGCCTTCACTTTCCCCTGGCTTCTTCTCTGTGTGTCTATTTCTGTGTCCAAGTATCACCTCTGTGTGATGGATGCTACCTGTCACAGAGGCCCACTTTACCTCCTTACCTCATGTTGAAGATATCAGCAATAACCCCCCTGCCTTGGGAAGCATCCAGAGTCAGGACTTCATTCTATTCCTTTTGGCTTCACAACCACGATGGAGCTGCCTCCTCAGCTGGCAGCCATGGGTAGTGCAATGCAGAGGGCGGACAGCTTGTGCTCACCTTGCAGCCTCCCTAGATTCCCTCTGGGCCTGGGAACTAGTGCCTGCATCACAAAGTCAATGTGAAAAACAACGATGTTGAGGTTGTGAGGTGCATCATCCAATGGTGGGCACAGCTAAATGCTGTATATGCGTTAAGTAAGCAAATGCACTTGGACCTCAGACAACATCCTTCATTCAACATTATTCTTTATAATCTGATGAGGACAGAAAGTCAGTTCTCCACTGGGACCACTGTCTGTTTGACATTTGTAGTCTCTCCAGACCTGAGCAAATTGACTGTCAGTTCACCAGTATCTTCCTACATCCCAAAGCCGTGCACTTGCGGTTCACTGACATGAATCCACAGCCCCAGTTAGACTGAGTGGGAGGTGTGTGAGGTGTCTTGCAATGGAAGGGCATCTTGTTCAGGGTGGGTTCCCACCTTGTGCCTGGGATTTTGGGAGAGGCTCTGCGTACCCTGAACCCCAAACTGAAATATGTGTACTGGGAAATGAATAGGGTAATGAATACCAATAACTGTGTAATGTTATTAGTGTTTTCGTTCTTTAATTAGAAGCTAGATGATGTTTTTGTGGCCAGATGTCTGCTACAGAAACCTATCTCTTTTTAAAAATCAATTAGCCTACTGTGAAGCTGGTTTTGTGACCTTTCACTTAAAGTCCCAGTTTTCCAAAAGTTATTGGTGCTGATGTTAGGTGAGGACTTAGTGTCCCATCATCACTGCCATTATGACTGCAGTGCAGGGCAACTGGCTCTGCAGAGCTTTAGCTCTGAGGAAGCTGTGAGTGACATGGCTCAGCATTAAGAACCTACACCCCTTGGTCCCATTTCAGAGGCATCATGCCTAAGGAAGGAGGGCTGTGTTTGATGACTGCCTCCACATGTCAACACTGCGACAAGGGCTCCACAAGCACCATAGTGGACACTCCCCCTGCTCCACAACAGGTCTTTGTGCCTCCATTTTCTTGACGAGGAATTCCAGGTTGACAGACCTTGATGAACTAGCACAGTCTGGCTACCAAGCCATTTCTCCTCCTCTGCACTCTTCTCCTTGTGGATGAAGTGTGAGGCCCTTTTCCATTCATCCCACTGTCTCCTCCCCCAATGTATCCTAGTTGGGAGAGCCCTGACCTGGGCCCCAAGTACCCTCTGGCCTGCTCTGGCACGCAGCCCTCCATTGCTTAATCTGTGAACAGGGCCGAGGCATCTGCTCAAGCCCACCCCATGGGCTAGGTGTGAAGATGCTGTGAAAACGTGTTGGGGATCCTGGCCAGTGCCGGCAGACAGAAGGCGCTGTTGTTAGGTGCCTGTGACATGCCCAGCTTTTCACCATGAAAGCCGCCCTGGAGCCTTTTCTTTTAGAGCTGGCAGATTGACTCTGTCCTCCCGATCACCAAATCCCACACAATGGAGTTGGAACCTATATGCCTTTTTTCCATTGACAAACCCAAAATGTAAGGTACAAAGCCTAACATATTTGTAAGCACAGACCCTATTTATGGTTTAAATTCAGCTGTTTGGTGCTGCCGGCCACAGTGGGATGGTCTGTAAAGGAACCGAGAGCCGCTGCGACTGTGCTCTCAGCCCTGCCTTCCTGGTCTGTCAGGAGCCTACAGACATGAGGGTCCCACCCAAGCCTGGATTCTCCACAGTCCTCCACTCACCTTTGCAGAGGCCCGCCTCCCTCATGCCCCAGCCTTTTCTGCCTCAGGTCTGCGCAGAGCTGTCCCCTAGCGGGGGCACTCTCTTTCCCAGCCTAAGTCTCTGCCACTTACCAGTGGCAACTTCCCCGGGAAACCTGCCAATCCCCAGGCAGAGGCCAGAGGATATGACACTTGCCCAGTATGTATCACGCTGGACCTGCCTTCTTAGCCCTTATTGTGCAGGTTTGTAGGATTAAATGGTTTATTAGATTAACATCTGGTTCTGGTATGGCACAACTGGAGGTCAAAGAACAGGATTGGATCCTGCTTTCCAGCTGCAGGTCCAGTATCCAGCACAGAGTTGAAACCACAGAGGTGCCCTTTCGAAGTTTGCTCAGTAAGGAAATTCTAAAAGAAGGGAGCTGGCCTATGTTCCCTTGGCTCTGACAGCCTGAGGCTCCACAGTTCCACCCTTGTCCATGTAGGTGGCCATGAGGAGAGCTGACCCAGTGCTGCCTAATGGACTTGAGGCTTACTTTTGTAATCTGCTGGTAATCTACCAGATACTACCAGTAACTTTATTTCTTCAACTTTTAGTATTGAAAAGGCTGTAGAATTGAAAAATGTTCCAAAATAGCCCAAAGAGTTTCAGCACACCTTTCTCCCTACTCCTCCTAATGCTAATAGCCCTGTGAACCATGGAATGAAAGAGATGAGACACAATGAACTAATTTACAGGTGTATTTTGCAGGTTTTCCCACTCACACCATTTTCCTGTTCTAGGATTTTACCTGGGATCCCACTTTATTTATTGGTCAGATGGCCTTGGAGCCCTCCAGCCTGGCACTGCTCCTCACCTTCCCTTGTCTTCTATGACCTTGTCACTTATGAGGCGTTCTTGTCAGCTATTTGCAGAATTATCTTCAGCTAGGCTTGTCTTTTGTTTCCTTACCTTTAAGTTCGGATTGAGTGTGTTTGGTGAGAAAACTCTGGAAGAGAGACAGACTTGTATCAGGAGGTGCTCGATGTTGCATAAAAGTTATTTTATAGATGAGTGAGCTGCAGCACTAAAGAGTCAAAAAAACTCGACTATTAAAATATAGGGTAAATAATATATGGCAGATATTTAATCCCTTCTCTATCTGGGGGGAGAATAGGTGGATCTTGCAGCTCAGCCATCAGCTGGTGGATGGAGAAAGGACAGTGGGAATGGATGGGGGTTGGGGGGGCAGTAAAGTGAGGGCCGAGAGGGGACCTTGGAGGCAGACGCTGCCTCCTGCATCTGACCCAGGCAGATAGTAGCCGAGCTCTGGATAGGAGCCTGCACAGACTAAACAAGGAAGAAACCGGGGCCCCAAGGCTGAGGCTGACAGTAGCGGGGTACAGCTGGGGTTTGCTGGAGAAGGTTGGTGGCTGAGCTGGCTTGCTGAGAGTTGAGGCCTCAGTCAGACCACAGTGGGGGCTACAGCCTTTCTTCTCTTGTCTCTCCTTAGGAGGGGAGTGGGTAAAGATGAGCTGTGACCCTGGGCAGCAGAAGTGTCCTGTCAAGGTTCTCCTAGTTCAAGCTAGTCAGAAGGGAAGAAGGAAGGTGTGGTAGCCCCAGATCTGGCATTATATAAACACACATCTTTAAGACAGTTCTGCCAATTCCACCTGCCTCCTCCCTTCTCCTGACTCACCTCTGTGATCCCAGTCCCACATCCTTTTCTGTTTGTCCACCCCCTCCTTCTCTCTGTCTAGTCAGCACAGCCCTCTTGTTTGCCCTCTTTCTCCTCTCTCTGGGACTCCATAAATGATACAGCAGCTGGCAGGATGGCAGAACAGCCACTCCAGCCCCTGCTCATGCCTTTGCTCCATCTCCTCTTTGCAGGCTCAGCACTGCCCCTCTGCCCTTGGTGCCTGGCCTCTGAACCCCACAACATCCTTCCCAGAGCCCTCAGGTCCGGGATGCCACCATGAGCAGTTCTTGCTCAAGAAGAAGGCTCTCTGCTTTCCTCTACCAGGCCCTTGTGCTGCTCCTCATAGGGAAGAAGGCAGAGTTTCATTCCTGGCCTGCAGACTCTTCATAGTTTTGGGAAGGCCCAGCTGGTGGGTAGGAGAGTGAGGCTGACCGGCTCCTGTAGGGCCGACTGCTCTCCTGCTCTCCTTCCCCTTTGGGTGCCCAGACCCACAAAGCCAACTGTGACACAGACCTCAGTTTCCAGGCCCCTTCCCCCAACTCTCCCTCCCATCTTACCTGGGACTCTCCTCTGAATCATACTTGAGGGATCAGGTTTTAAATCATCTGTTTGTGTTATCTAATTGTTTTGTAAGCTGGTCACTCTCCTGCCATCCACCCTTGGGAAAAGGTCTAACCCACACACAAAAAGGAAGCTTTTATTTGACCGGGGATTCAAACAACTTATAACTTCTTCCTCGATCACTACCTGACTTCTATGACTCCTGACATCTACAAGCATTTATCCTTGAGGACACACCTTGTAGACCTGCGGCTGTTCTGACCCCTTGAGGAATTGTGGATACTGAGTCTGTCTCCCAGAGCCCCAACCAGCCTCCCTGCTCCAAGTCTGAACAGGGACCCTGGTGGCAGGGACATCAGACCCTTGCACAAATGTCTCTTTATGCCTCTTTTAGTTCTTCTGACATTGTTGTTGTGTCTGGGCACAGTTGTTCCCAGTCACGTTGACATTAAAATTGTCACATGAGCTCAGGCCAGGGAAAGGGTCCTGTGGACTGGTTGCCAGTGGGACAGAGACCGAAGTTCTTTGTGGCCTGTGACTGTGAAGCAAGAGTCCTGCGGGGCTCTTCCACTACCTCCTGGTCCTCTGCTCTCACAGCTTTATCTCCTGGCCCAGCCCTCCCCAGCCTGACCCTCTGTGTCTTCCGTGGAGCTGTGTAGAAGGACTTGGTCCTATCTCTCTTCCTCTTCAGTTACCTGTGCCCTTCAATGCTCCTCAGGTAGATATGGCCGAAGCCTGACCTTCAAGGGGTTAGGGTATAGTGGATCCTTCTGCAACCCTTCAGGCCAATGGACTACATTTAAGCTCCTCCCCCACAGGTACCCAGCAGGGCTCTCTGGCCTCTGGACCATCCATCACCTATACCTCCTTTCTCCCCAAGCGTGGGAAAATGTCTTACCACAATCCTATCCTTTGTCCCCACTCCCAGATTTGCCATTGCTAATCAGAGCATTGTGGATTAGCTGCTGTGTCCTTGGTCGCAGAGGTGGATCACAGGTGAAAGAGGGCACCAGGCAGGACCAGCTTCTGGTCAGAGGATGAAGAGTTTTCCATGGTCACAGAGTATGTGTGTATGTGTTATTCACTGCAGTGTTCCCCAAGTCTTCTGTTTACTCTGGATTAAATGAGAGATTCCTTGGAAAGGACTTCTTGGTGTGAATAGCACCAGCAGTTGGAAGCCCCCACAAGTGCTAACTCTTATGCTATCATCACTTCTTCATGGAAGGTTGAACCTTACAAACTGCCATTTCTGTAAGTCAAAAAAATGGTCAATTGGAAGCAATTTCTCATAGCTCCCTATTATTTTTTCTCTCAAATTTGGTTCACCTGGTTTAAGTGAATGCATTTCTAAGACAAACTTTATATACTTACTGTATAAGGAAAACTTGTAGCAACTGCCATAATAGAAAGCAACAAATGCCTCTAAATATTGAGTTTGCTGAGGCATTCTTGCCTTCCTAGGACATTTAAGACTGAGCACATGAGCTGCATTTTTCCTTTAGTAATTCAGGAAAATGAAAAGAAATTAGGGATGGGTGACATCATCAGGTTACTGTCTCAGGGAGCCTTGGGACCTCAAATCTGTCTCCTGGATGGGACCCCAGGTTTGTGGAAGACACTGAAACAGTGAGTACCAGAGAGCTAAAGCTAGACTTTGGTGAAACCAATTAATACCACTCAGCTCCCACCCTAGGCTCAAAGCTTAGGTGAATTCTCAATGCAAGGTCAAAGGTTAGAAGGAGGTTTAAAGATTATAGACTCCCAGAAAATCAGGCCAGAAGCCTCTAGGAACCTAGGTCTCTATAACCTCTGCTCTACCCTGATGATCCTACCAGACCACCCTCCCTTTTTCTGCCACTATCTGTTCCCTGTCAAAAGCAGGGCTGCAATTCTTCCTGAATGCTTGTCCCCCATACTGTAATTGTTCTTGATGAATCAACTTCTTGCCTTCAAGAGAAGGGACCAGGTCTTACCCATCTCTACATCCAAGCCAGTGCCAGACACTAAACAGATCAACTAAATACATACTGAGCTAGTAATTAAGTCTTGGTGGACTACATTTGAGGAAGATGTCTTTAGCCCATTTTAAACAAGAGGAAAGTGGAGTCCTGGGGTGCTTAAAGAGCTTGCCCAGGGTCACATAGCTAGTAAATGACACAGCCAGGCTGAGGACCCAAGGTCTCCCATCTCTCTTAGCATTCTGGAGGGTCGGTAAGACAAAAGGCATTTGGTTAGCAGATGAGCTACCATGCCCTTTTGGGGAAGAGCTCTTCTAAGGACATTGGGAGGAAGACTTGAGGCCTAGTTTGATGATTTGTCATTAGTCTTTGAGAACCCCCAGCCCCTGGGCTAGTTTTCCCTTCACACCCACTCCACTCCTCCACCAAACCTCAAGTGGGGTTTTCAGGGACATGACAGAGTTGCCAGGGTCTCTCACTGGCCTCTCCTGGAGCCTACCAGCTACTTTTTCCACCAGGCCCCAATATCCCCCCAAATGGAAACCCTTTACTGGCTTCCATCCCCCTTAGAGGTGCTTCAAAGTCTTGACCATGACCTTTGGATGCTGAGAGGTCTGCCAGGCATCTTTTCAGAGCACTCCTTTCTCATACCCACCCTTTACTCCATGTAGACACTGGTCTTCCTGCCGCTGGGTGAAGAAAAAGGCTTTGCATCTGCCCCCTACTCTTGAAACGGTCTTCTCCCAGAGACCTGTGAGACCTTAAAGACCCATTTCTTTTTCTTTGGCCTATTTCCACTGAAATGGGATTTCTAAGGAAGAAAGACCTATGGCATGCCTAGCTCCCCTCTTGGTGCCTCATGCATAACCCATCCCCCTGCTGAGTCTGCACAGACTGAACCCCAGAGTCAGCTATACCCTCCCTCACCCCATCTAGAGCCCTGCAAGCAGGACAAATGGCAGGCGTGTCTCATCAGTGCTGGGCCAGCCCTGGAGTGGCCCACATTGTTCCTGGAAATTAGCAGCGGTCGCTGCCTTCAGGGGAAACACTCCACCCCACAAGCTATGGCAAGGGGGGAGGAAAGGAAAAAGGAAAACAAGATCACCAGGCAGGCCAGTGCTGGTGCCTTTTCCCTGCCTGAGATACACACTTCATTGAATTTTTATAGTGGAGGGAGATGTGGGGTCTTTGAGCGTTGATATCCTCGTGGGCCAGTCGAAGTGTCAGACAATGAGTGGAGGAGCCAGCGCAGGGTGCCTCAGCCCGCTGTCAGTCTTGCCCAGATTAACAACTTCATCGGAGCCTTTGTTGATATTGACACTCAGTTGCTAGGCAACATGTTTACTGCCCAATGAATAGGGACTTGAGGGCCAGGGGGCACAGTCAACAGATTGGCAAATAAGGCGGACGTGCTGTGACTTGATGTGCCCGCTATGGTACCCAGGAGCGGTGCAGGGACGCCAATCTGTGCTGGCTGCCCCAGTTCAGGAGCATCTCTGGGTCAGAGTGGCCTTGTGCTATGGGGCAGATCTGGGAGGGCAGCTCTATTTCACCTGAGTCCAACCTCAAGGTGACCTCTGTGTTCCCAGCCTCTTGGGACAGAAGTGTTTTCATTCAGCAGTGTTTCCACACAGACTCCCTGCAGTTCTCCAGACCCTGACAAGGCCTTATGATGCATCCTTGTGGATCCCCAGCCAGGTGGCTGCCATCCTGACCAGAAGTCACTGTTGGGAATCACGAGGCCATGGATATAAGCTTCCCTGGACTTGTAACCTGCGAACAGCTTGCTATCGGGTGCTCAAAGGAGGGGAAGGACTTGCACTTATGGAGCAGTAGCTGTGAGCCAGGCACTGTGCTAGGTATGGTGAGGGGTTCCCTGTAGGCCTTTTGGCCCCTTCATGAGGTGGCTTCTGTTGTCACAAACTCCTTTCTGAAAGATACAGGGGTTGAATCTCATTAAGGCATCAGCCAGAGAATCTTCAATGAGGATGTAGTGTGCAAATACTGGAACTCCCTTATCTCACTGGCCCAGGCTGCATTTATGGAGGCACCCTCAAAGAGGGCGTGCTCAGAGGTTGTAGAAGAGGCACAGTGTGGGCATTATAGAGAGTTAACAGGACACAGAAATCAGGGTCCTCCACTCAGACCCCAATCAGGAAGTTGATTTCCATCCTCTCATCTGGAGCTACCTATTGTCTCAAAGACTGCAATAAAAGACAGATCCTGTGAACAGAGAGCAAACCAACATGGGTGCGGGAATGAGCAGGGTGGGGAAACAAAGCTACTCAAGAAAATCATCGGTAAAATCCCAACAAAGGGAAATAAGAACAATCTCAGAGACACTCTGCAAAAAACAATAATGGTTGTAACACAACCTGCCGATTAATCCCCTGGCTGTTGTGAAGACCTGCTATGATCCCTACCTCGCAAACTTTTCACTGGTTGAACAGGAGCATTTCAACCTTCCAGCATTCTTGGAAAGTACAATATCCTGTGGAACTGACATTTATATATACGGAATATTTTAAATTCCAAGACCATAAGTTTTTCTTGTATCTGTTTTGCATCAAACACTTTTTAAAATATAAAATTTCCTGATCTAAAGGTAATTGAACAGAATCTATTAACATATATTATTTTAATATCAATTCTTAAAGCAAGCAAAGATTTCACTATTGAGAGTTAGGAGAGCTATTTAATCCTGAACTGAATAAACCCCATAAGGTTACAGGAGTTCTGTCCCAATTTAGAAAAAATACTGTATTCAGGACACCACTGCTCAATTTCAAACCAACGGCAGACATTACTAATCAATGACAATCTTTTTTTCCTGCAAGTCTCAGTTTCACAGTCTAGGCAATGTAACTAATCAGTGAGTATATAAGTTACTGTTGAGGTTCTTTGCAGGAATCCCACTCTCTGTAGTTATAATCTCTCTGCTGCCCCAGGCTGGATTTGGTTGGTCTTTTGCTACTGCTCTCTTCTCCCTACTCTCTTCCACAGCTCCTCCTTCAATCTTGGTTTCTCTTTCTCCTATTTCTTGGTACATTTCTTAGTCTTGCATTTTAAACCATCACAACCCCAGGGAGATGGTGACTAGTCCCATGTCTTCCCTAATCATCTTGGGCTTGGGTCTTGGCTGAATCAGGACTTCTTGTGGGAGGACATCAAACAGCTAAGCATCAGATCAGAGGTTTGCTTTCCCACTCTGCCCTTCTAATAATTTATTCAGTTAGAACTTTTTTGTTGCTCTTATGTGGATGCCTCTGTCTCCTTAATTGGTCTATAGTCTTGTTGAGGGGAAGAAAGAAAAGAGAAAGGAATTTACAACTACTGGGTTTTGGATTTGTTTTGAATTCCATATTTCATTTGTTCCTCAAAGCAACTTTTCCAGACACAGCTGTGTTGGGGATAGGAGAGGGTGAGGTCTAGAAACATTAAATGACATATTGATGATATCTTAGCTTGTACATTGTGTCTGGGAAGCATTTGCAGCCAGTCCTTGCCCACGTGTGCCTGTCTACCATCTTTCTGACCCTCTGATGCCACTCTTAGCCACCTCTGACTCACTGACTTCCCAGCCTGGTGCAGCCTTTCCGTAAGGCTAAAGAGGTTCTGCTCCTGGGCTGGCTGCCTTTGAACTTTAGGGATCCTTTCCAAAAGCAGAGACTATTAGTTTTGATGAAATCCTATGTGTCAATTATTCTATTTTGAATTGTGCTTTTGAGTGCTAATATATCTCTGTTTAACCTAAGATCACAAAGATCTCCTTTTATGCTTTCTTCCAGAAATGTAAAGAGTTTCAGTTTTACATTTAGATCTATAATCTGTTTTGAGTTAATTTTGGTATAAGATGTGGCTAAAGATCCAGATTTGTTCCTTTGAATATGGACATTCAGTTATACCAAAAACATTTGTTGAAGATTAAACTTCAGCTTGCAAAAAATCAGTTGACCATAACTGGGAGTTACTGTCTCTGAACTATCTGTTCTTTTCCATTGATCTGTGGCTTTTGTCATTCACATACTGCTTTGATTATTGTAACTTTAAAGTAATTCTGGAAATCAGGGCATATGAATCTTTCGAATTTGTTGTTTTTAAAATTTGATTTGGCTCTCTAATATCTTGCTTTTCTATAGAATCAGCATATCCGTTTGACTTTTAAAATTCTTGCTAGTATTTTGACTGGGATTATATTGAATTTATAGATCAATTGGAGGATAACTGACATCATAACTATGGAGATTTTAATGAACATTTCATTTCTGGTTCTTGCCCACAAGCCATGGTCCTTAAAAATAATTAGAGCTCCAGTGGAGGAAAATGGTTAGGGGTAATCCTCATCAATCTGTTATGCATATTACTTGCAGATGCAGACACAGGTAGACATCTGTTCACATCAGACAAAATGGTGTTGAAATTCTATAACCAAACCCACTTCAGGAGGAGTTCTGAGATCTCCAGTTAAAGTACCAATGCCACAAGGAAAGGGTCAGCTAAGAAATCCCCTCTTTTCCTTTAGCAACTCAGTAGACTTCTAATAGTCCTGTCATCAGAGCATGGAGGAAAGCAGCACTGGTGGGAGTAGGAGAAGGAAATTTGTATCATGCAGATCTGGGTTCTGGTCCAACTTTGCCTCTACAGCTGTGTGACTCTGGGCAAGACACTTAATCTCTCTGAGTCTCAGTTTTCTCAGCTATAAACTGAGCTCTAAGGTTTTTTTCCCAGTAATATAAATGATACATTTATACATGCATACATAAAAAATCTAGTTGTCCTAAAAGGATTTGTTGCAGAGATTGAATTGCCTAATCTTTCTCAAAAACTGGGTCTCCATGTATTGGTTTTCCTTCTGGATTATCTGCTCTCTCCCATTGATCTGTTGTTTTGTCAACGACACACTAATTATTGTAACTGTATAGTAAGGTACAATAAACAAGAAGTATTATGATGAGCCTGGGATCCATTCACCATTGGAAGAGGAGCTTGGGGTATCTAGACTAGGTTAATGCTGAGTGCTGGGGTGTGGGGATGGGGTGCAGTCACAGGGTAGCAGGAAGACACTGGTGAGTCCTGGATCTTTGGATAAGTTTTTTGATATTTTATTCAAACATGCTTGATGGGCCGAGAGGAGGGAAAGAGAAGTATGTCAAAGGTTTAGAGGTCAGGTTGCTGGCTTTGACCTCTTAGTCTTTCCTTCATCTCACATTCTACTAAGTACTTACTATGTGTTGAGCCCTGGTTCTTTGGCACTAACCTGGCCCAAAGCCAGATCCTGGCTGGCAAGATCCTGCCTGGTTGGGCCGTGCTCTGATGGAGATAGGCCTGCATATTTGCAAGACCAAAGCTAAGGGCCCCAAATCATATCCTTAGGGACAACTTAAAACAAGTGTCAAGAGAGGCAACATTTAAGTTAGAATCATGAAGGACCATGAGTTCAGCCAGGAGACAAGCAAAAGAGGTGTCCCTGAGGTGCCAGGAGCAGTCTGCAGAGGGCTGGAGCATAAGTAATGCATGGCTACAGGAATATGATGGAGAAGACAGCAGAGAAAGAGCCCCAGGGCATGGACTGAGGGGTTTGGAAACATGGGGTCATTGGAAGGGCTGACACAAGCATTCATAGGGTTACTTAAGTGTGGTGAAACAGCATCCTGAGGACCAGGTTGGGATAGAGAGCTTGGAAAGAACAGCTTGGGAGAGAAGCAGAAGAACCCAAAGCATAGACTCTTGGGTTCTCAGGTTGCCACGTAGCTGTGTATCCTGGTCTTAGTTTCTCTATCTGTAAAAGGAGGGTTTGATCTATAGAATCAGCCCCTCTCTGAGCTGCTCTGGTCCAGCACAGCTTTGCCTCCTAGATTGGGCCCATGGCAGTTGTGACAGAGATGCCAGTTGAAGATCTCAAGTGTTTCAGGAGGAAGAGATCCTGCCTATCCCTGCCAACCCTTGGCATGACTGGGAAGGCTAACCCTGAGATGCTGTAGAATCCAAGCTTCTGTGAGTTGCCCTATTAATATTCCCTCCAGGCAACATTGCCAGACAGGGAGAAGGCAGGGGGCAGATGGGGCACTGAGAGGCCAAGTAATCTGCTTAAGGTCACCCAGCAAAGCAGCAGCAAGCTGGACCAGACCCCAAGCCTCCAGATGTCCAGTTTAATGCCCTGTCCACTGGACCATGAGGCCTTTAATGAGGCCACCTCCGCAGGGCCTACAGGCTGGCCTACCGCCCAGGACCGGTGACTTGCCAGGCATCCCAATCAGCCATTCCAAGGAGCCCTGCCCTCCAGAGCCAGGCACACAGGGGCCGGAAGTGAGCACGTTAGTCGAGACTGATGGTTCTTTGAGGCAACTCCCAGGTCCAAGCATGCCTAGTTTTCTGACCAGAACCCCAAGGAAGAGGCCTGTGTGTCCAGAAGGGGACCTCTCAGGAGCTGGGGGTTCTCAGACCCTATCCTCCCCTGCAGGGCACCCTCTCCTGCTAACTCCCCTTCCACCCAAGGACAAGGAAGCCCAAACTTCCCTCTAGTTTCCGTGTCAATGACATCTATGGCCAACACTGTCAGCTTCCCTTCTCCATCACTGAGGTGGGGGGGGGGGCTTGTTGCATGAACCTGCCTCTGATGTACAAAAGCAAAAGAAAACACAGAGATATGGGTGGGTGGGGTACCTGGGCCTGGTTGCATAGGAGATGGTGATGAAGCCAAGATTTCGAAGGAATCTCCTGACTCTCAGAGCAGCCCTCCTGTCCTGTTCCCTAGGCTCTCAACTTTCTCCCCTCCCCAGTGGCACCTGGAAAAGCCACCTTCTGCAGAACCATAGCCAGGACCTATGGGATCTAGTCAAGTTTCTGGGGACTGCTTGCTGAGGGGGGACCTTTTAGCACTCAATCTCTTCATGGGAAAAGACTTGCCTGGAGCTATTGAACATGAAGCCCAGGGCAAAAGCCCACAGACAGCTTGAGAGGAATGGACCTGCATCCTGGGGCTTGGGAGGGAGGATACGGAATGCCACCTAGCTGCTGAGGAGGTGGGAGGGTGGGCAAACCTCACCATCGGTGGCCTGAATTCGAGTCCCAGCCCTGCCACCTCTTTAGTCGTTGGAGTCTCAGGTTGACACCAAGGTCTTATAGGGTGTCACTACAGCAGTGGTGCTCTAAGCACCCTCTGATGCTGAGACTCGGGGACTCCAGGGCAGCTGAGAATGTGGCAGCATGACTGGGCTGTGGCTTTTCCTGCCTACCACCCGCCTCTGCATATCTGGCAGTCAGGCCCAGCCAGGGCCAAGGGGTGCCATTTTTTTCCCAGGACTTAACCTCCCCCTTCCCTCCCCTTTCCTCTCTTTAGTTTGCACCTCCCCCACCCCAACACACACACACACCTCAAAGAGACTCGATTCATTAATCCCCTCCCCCACCCTTTCCCCAGCCCTTCCAAGAACCTTTCCTGCTGCCCCACTTCCCCTTGCCCCATTCTTTGGGGGTGGGTGGGAGTGGGTCACAGAAAGCAGGGGTGGGGGGAGAGGTAGAGTAGAAAAGCACATGCCCAACAACAACAAAACCCCCAACACCCCACATTATGTTCCACAAAGCTGGAAATACACAACGAGCCGGCATCTGTGTGGAATAATAAAACCGGGTGTGGACGTGTCGTTCTCACAGGGCATTTGGCTGAGCCCGGGCAACGCGAAAGCATGCATAGTTAACGCTCTTGCCTGTGTGAAACCCTTTGTCACAGGCACCAGCTCCGTGAGGGACCCGGGGCCCGCGGCTTGGCAAGGGCCCGAGACATTTCTTGGAATGGTTTCTTGTTCATCACTGACACTCGTAATGAGAAATTTATACACCATCCTAAGCGGATAAATTAATTTCAAACACTTTAGACTTTGGGAGACAATGGTTCCTGGCAGGACCCTTTATCACCCGTTTTATTAAAAAAAAGAAGAAGAAGAAGAAAGAAAGAGAGAGAGAAAAAGGAGGGGGCGGGGGAATACCCTTTGGGATCCTCCAAACACAACCTGTGCTCCTGGCTGGGACTGCGTCCCTGACTGGGAGAACCCCAATGGCCCCATGGGGGCCAGGGGCCCGTGGGTCACTTTTTAAACTTCATTAAAGTGTGCAGCTCCCCAGAGGCTCTCCCCTCACCCCTGGGGGAGCACAACTTCCGTTCACCCCTGGCTTCAGTTAAGGTTGGCATTGTGGCCAAGGAGTGGGGTTTCTCAGGCTGAGTTTGTGAAAGGTAATTAAATTGTGATAATGTTTCCATTCAGACCCAGGCTCCGGTGATGGTTGGGGACTCATTAGACAGACACCCAGGCAAGCCTGTCAAGAGCCCTTGCCAGGGGCCATGAAGTGTCCTGGGTCTTCCCACCCAGCTGGGGATGGCCGACTGGAGGCTGCACTCACGGGTCAGCTGACAGGGGATCCCTGTCTTCTCTTCAGGATGACACTGTGCCTGGAGTCTCTGCTGTAGCAGCTAGTCAGTGTGGGTGTCAAAGGGGGAAGAAATAGGGTACTGAGTTACACTAGGGTCCTGGACCCCTCTGTTCCCTCTCGGCAAAGTTGGAGGGAGGTGCAGGGTAGGACTGGTTATTCTTTCTCAGCCAAAGATCCATTTTTTTTTTCTTTTTTGACTGGGGCACGCCACTGGCCGGAAGAGTCTCCAAGACCGACTTGGAACTTTAGCCCACGTACCCAAACATGTCTCTGCAGCTCCTGGCTACACTTCTGTCGGCTGAGTTCCTAACACTGCCTCTGATCCTAGCTCATCTTGCCCTTACTCCTTCTCAACATCATGCAAGAACTGCTTCAGACCCACCTGTCAGACCCCTGGCAGCCCTAGCTTACCCACTCCCACTTTTGGTTCTTTGGAACCCTTGTTGGGGTTTTGAGGATCTTCTCTGTCACTCAGAAGTCTTGTTCCTGACTTGTTGAATATGGTCCTGCTAGAACTGGCTCACCTCTTAGATACCAACCCCTACATTTTCCCAAGTTGGAGTGCATAGAAAATTAGTAATTTGTCAACACTCTGGAGTAGAAGGGAGACATTAAGGACATTAAGATAGTAAAATACCACACTTTTCTTTATTTTATAAAATGATGCTAAGAACATAAAAGTGAAACATGAGAGTACACTAAATAAATGACAGTTACATAAGCTACTAAAAACATTTATTTTAAAATTAATTAATTAATTAAACAATAATTGTTTCCTTAACTAAACTTGTCTTTGTATCAGGGTTCACTGCTTGAAGAGGCTGCATGCTGTCCCATGGTATGATTGTTTTTTGAATTTTTTATTTCAAAGTGATGATGGACTCACAGGAAACTGCCAAGATAGTAGGGAGTGGTCTTATCCACCCACCAACCAACTCCTTTCATTGATGAGGGCTTATATATGGTGCATTACCCATGCTCAGAAACTGATCAAGAGTTTTTTGACAATCACATCTTCACACTCTTGGTGTGAAGAGTTATTCATACACGAAGAGTTATTCATACAGTAAGTGCTGGAAGTTTAAAACTATCTTACAGCCTTGCAAACTATAGTTAAAGAACCTAACAACTCTTTCTTTCAATGACAAATGTGATGTTCAGATGCCTTAGGATGACACCAGGTTTGGTATGGCACTGAATTTTTTCATGGGTAGTATTTTTCGATGATGAAGCAGCTCTAGTTTGGGTGGCAAGTTCAGTCTCCTGCAGCTGATTATAGGTTCAACCAAGAGGCTCCACAACTTGATGAACTGATGAAGTAGAGATTCTGACCTGCCACAGGGTAAATGCCTCTGTCCTTCTCCTGCCTGGTCACACCTGGGGTGAAACAATAGAAACATCAAGTCCTTGATTGCACTCCCACCCCACTCCACCACCACCACTAACTGTTAGATAGTCCCTACTATTATCTATCCATTCACTCTGTCAGCACCACCTTCAGGAAGCTCTCTGTGATTTGTACTACCTGTATCCTGAAGGTATACGGTGACCACTCTCATCACGTAAATCGCACTATATGGCATTTTCTGTTTACTGATTTCTCTCCCACAGAGCTTAGTTCCCAGCACCCTGCCCATAGTTTGTCACACAGTAGGTGTTCAGAGCTTGTTGGCTGCTGTAACTTTCTCTGGCCCCTCTGAGATGTCTCTCTGCCTGACCAACCCCTGCTGCAGGTTGCTCCCGCTGCAGAAACCAGCCTCTTTTGATGTTTGTAATTGTTAGAACCTACTCTCAGCGAGGACCCGAAGCAATTTTCCCTCTGCGTCCCCTGCTGTCCTTGTCCTAGCCTGGCCCCCTGGAGTAGTGCCTGTGGGCCCCTCCAGGGTGAACCTCCCAGACCACAGCTATGAGTTCTCAGGTGTTTTTGGATTCCCCACCAGCGGAGATGCCCCAGCAAGCCAACCCAGTCTTGGGCACTCAACTTGGGACTTGGGCCTCAAAAGATCTGTAGAGGGTTTCTATCTCAGCTTTTAAAGGTAAGTAGGGAGAGCAGAGAAGTTTCTGAGAGAGGCGGTAACAGAGTTGTGGGATGTGCTAAGGGGGCACCTCTGGGTTTATCAGGTCCTGGGTACCTCCTACAAGCTGCATGCCTCAGGCTTGGACAGAATCACTTTACCCTCCTGCATAAGTGCTCGCCTGGACTTCTTATAGTTGGGAGAAGTGGCCAGATTCTCTCTTTCTCTCTTAACCTGCAAAACCAGCACCACCTACCCCTGCCTATCCCTCTGGTCCCAGCCTCCCTTAGGTTCAGACACTTTCTGTCCTCAGTCTGCACAACCAATTCTCACTTCTGGGCCCATGCACCTGCTGTTCTCTTGAGCATCACAGGTTCAGGGCTCCTCCAGGAGACTCAGATGTCACCCTCACATCACGTCACAGTCTGCCCTGGCCACCCTACTTAGCCTTGTCTGGGTCTGTCCTGATCCCCTCCCACTTCTGGGCCAGTGCTCTTCCCAGTCCGTTGTGTCTTCTTTGGAATGCTGAACAGGATGACCTCTGCAGACTCCCAACAGGCTGGACCTCAGTTTCTCTCATCTGTTAAATAGGAATAATGATACAACTTACCCTTAGGATTCTTGACTTTAGAACAATACCTAACATTCCATAAACAGTTCAGTTATATTATCATCTTCTAAAATTACCTAGTTTGTTTTCCTGTGTTTTTAATAGTTTGCCTCTCCTTTCCCCAGGATGGTAAAGTCAAGATTGATCTTCTGTTTCTGCTGTGTCAGTAAGAGCTAGGATACACTTGGATGTTCTAGGCATTTACACAGTTGAGCTGGGTGAGAGGAATGAACAATGCAAGGAAAATAATCCCCAGTTTGCCTTGTCTTGCAGGTTCCCTGGAGGTTTCAAGGCACCCAGAGGAGCTGCTGTTTCATGTGCAATTTGAGGACAAGTTTTGTTGGGCCACAGCCCAAGTTTGGGGTCCATTGCTTTCTCCACTTGGGGCTTTGTGAGAGTCATTCACCCTGTCTGAGCCACAGTTCCTCAAATGTAAAATGAAACTAACAAAACTGTCTCAACCTCATGGAATGGTTGTGTGTATTAGGTAGGCATGTTTGAAAAAGGTCTGATAACTTTGTCTTTTATTTAAAAGTGCTTTCTGTCGCTTAAGTATTTCATAAGTATATGTTCAAAGTCTTTACGAATGCATTCATAATAATGGCTCAAGGCAGGAGTAGGTTACAAAGGAGAGCTCTGTCACCCTGCTGGAGACTTCCACAAGGTTGACACCAGGCCAGTGGTCATTATTCTTTGATACAATTGTTGAACCAATTGAAAGTCCAACACCTTGTTCTGACATAACCTCTGTGCTCATTTTTCTCCAAGAGTCCAGTGGAGGCAGTGAACAATACAGGTTGCCATTATCACTGATCCCAGCCCCCTAGCATCACAGACTCTGGCTAACATGTACTTAAAGTAAACGTACTCTCTGTTGGCCATGTAGAAGCAAAGCTCCTTATCTCCTCAGGGTTCTTCTCAGACCTGGCCGAGCAACCCTGTTAACATGAGACCCTTTAGTGGGTGAAAGAACAAATTTAACTACATATCTATGATCACATGCATGTAGATTCTAAAGCACTTTGGACAAAATAAGGGTACATATCTTGAGATAAGAAGTGGAATACGGGTCTGGGGTTTCAAGGAAAGAGATTGCATGATGAACAGAAAGTGACTCATGTGATAAAGAGCAGATGTTCTATTATCACAGGTCTGTCTTGCTATATAGATAGGTTTCTCTGATAGGTTATTTTTGATAAAAATCCCAGTTCTTGCTATTACCCTCAATTTCCATCCCTCTGGGTGGTAAAGAGAGTAAAGTTTCTCCTGAAATTGTGGGGCCTTGAGTGACCTCAGCTTGAATTAATCCACATGCCAAAGTGACACATCTTGGGAAGGTCTGTTCTGGACGTCTTGGAAAGGCCTATACTTCAGCCACTTCCTCTGACCTCTGAAGCTGATGTGTCCACAAGAGAGGAAGAGATGAGTTTGTCCTGGCCTTGTCTCAGGAGAAACACATTCCTTCCAAATTCTTTCCAAACATTTCTCCGCATTTCAGAAGAGAATGTAGCTAGTTTATAGGGGACAGAGAAGAAAGTAATATTGTTTATTTGGTCACATTGGAAAGTCACATGCAACTCTCAGCATCTGCCTGCCCATGCAACTCTCAGCATCTGCCTGCCAAGGTATGTGATCTCCCCATTTCATAGATGAGGAAAGTCAGGTTTAAGAACTCAATCCAAGTCACACAAAACATTAGGATTCTAGCCCGGATCTTTCCAGTTCCCAATCCTCATCTCTTTCTTCAGTATCATGCTGCCTCCCACCAGCTGTCGTTGCTAAAAATGGACCTGCTTCCCATTTGGGGGATGAAACATTCAATCATGTATCCTGCCTCCAGTTCTTCAAAATGTCTCCAAGAGTCCTGAGGAGGGTCTACATTCACATCTGCAAATTCCCCTGCTATCTTGGAAGGTTGTTTGTCAGGATCATGAAGTTGGAGCTTCATTTGAGACCACCAGGTGCTCTCTGACCATCTCCTCTCCTGTCTCATGGTTGTATAGCCCTCTTTGTGATGTGGAGGCCAGCAACCCCATGGGATGACCCTTCTGGCTGATGTAGGGAGCCTTATACCTCTCTGTTTTTAGTTCCCACCATATGAAAATTATTAAGCCTTCAACATGCTCTTATTCATAACAGTGATGCCCAGTAAATGAGAAAGGCCTCATTTCAAATAAATAATGATCACTGCTGACAATGGCAGTATAAACATGACCTAAAACATGAATCGCTAATCATCGTCCCTGTTAATAGACCCCATCTTTGCTGTGCACACATGTGGCTCACGGCTGATGCTTGCAGAAGGACAGCAAGTGGGGAATGAGTTAGGGAGGGATGGTCTTGCAGGAGGACAGCAAGTGGGGAATGAGTTAGGGAGGGATGGTGAGCACTTGTGGCCAACAAGAAAGCAAATCAAAAGAGAGGGACTGGCATTCCCACTGCCCCCAACTCCTTATTCCAGCATGACCTAGTCCATTTATCAAGCCACTTAGAAGAGCAGCAGTCAGGAAATCTCCACTCACACTCTGGGAGAAAGTCTTCTCAGCTTCAAGCAGAACATGTGGGTCCTCCAGACACCGACATATTTGTGTGTGGGCACATGCACGCACGTGCGGGCGTGCACACACACATACCCCATGCACGCCTGCTTGAAGTCCATTCAGATGTTCCAAGGTCCCCATCCACATGTGCAATAACAAGAGGGCTGTGAGCCCTGTGGACAAGGAAGACCCTGGACACTTCTGGTTTTCATACACCACGTGCTTTCCATGCAGACCACGCAGGCTTTTGTCAGGTAATCTTTACCTTTTGGCTGTAAGTAACAGAGAACAAAACAACAGTACTTAAGAAGATGAAGTCATTTTTCTCTATGTCCAGTGGCAAGAGATTGCAAGCTGGCTTGGCTGTTTTTTCCATGAATTCTGAGGGACCCAGCTCTTTCCTGTTTTTTACTCTGCCATGCAGGACCTCCATTCCCAGGATGCCCCAAGCATCTACATGTCCAAATGTCCAAATGACAGCAGCAACCATCACTCTCACATTCCAGTTCACTGATAAGAGAAGGAATGAATGTAAAAGGACATCGAAGACTCAGAAGTTCCCAGAAGCTGTCCCTGATGTTTCTGATAAGTCAGAAGTTCTCTAGACTACAGCCACTGGCTCTTGTAGGGAAGTGGGGGAATTATTTTTCAATCCAGATGAGCCACTCCTATGGGTGAGGAAGAATGGATGTGTTTAGACAAATAAGGGTCCCTGTGGAATAAGGTCCCTTTTATCTCCTGGTGCAAGGCTGTGTTTCCCAGGAACTGCAACTCATGTTTATTTCTCTCACAGCCAGAAGATACCCCAGGGAAGGAACAGGTCAACTCTCCTCCTGTTTACAAGTGGTGAAATGAGGCCAAGAAAGGAAGGGACCCTCCCAGATGACAATAACCAATGAATGACAATGGTGAGGGTGACCCCTTGATCTGCAGACTCCCTCTGTGCCCTCAGGCACTGTGTCCTGGCTACTGGCCACAGCCTGTGTGTGTCAGAGAAGGGAGGGCAATGGAAAAAAGTCATGGGTGCAGAAGAACTCCCTGAGTCCCTGCTAGAGGTCAGGCACCGGGCTAGACACTTTACAACCATTAACCCCGTAAGTAAATAAGCACTGTTACTTACTGTTGGAAAAACGGAGTCTTGGAAAGACTTCATGGGGTTTAGGAGGACTGAAGCACCTTCTAGCTTGCTGTTGTGCCCTGTAGGGCACTCGTTCTACTTGATACTTTCACATCCAAACAGCTGTTGCAACCACTGCCCGCACATTCCATACCGCTGACAAAAGGAAGGGGTAAACCAGAAGGAGTACAAGGTCACAGCTCTCCCTTAAGCTCATAGCTAATAAGTGACTGAAGTGGGTAAGGGGTAGACCTAAATATGTTTTCAACCTTCTGCTGCACCAGGAAGCCAGTCTGTTCCCCTTAAAGCTGTCTGCGGCATGGAGTTTGACTGACCACCTGAGCTGTCTCTTGCACTGCACTCAGGAATGAGCACTGTCCTCAGGTATCTGTCCTCAGTCATGTTCCTCCTGGGTCTAGCCTTCTCCTCTTTAAGTTCTTTCTGCCTTGATGCCCCTCCTTGTTTCTAACCAGACAGGAGCATGTCAATCCTTGATTCTGACCAGACATGAGTTCAATCCCATTTCCAATTTCACAAGTCAGTCAGGGTACTTGCTGAACTTGGGAACATTCCAGACACTTTGGGGCTGCTCTGGGCTCAGTGTTCCCATCTGTAAATTGGGCACAGCAGGATGATGGGGTCAGATCAAGTGAGCAGAGCTCTCCCCTGTAATTGTCCATCCCCTCTCCTGCAACATCTACCCAGATGAACTTTGGGACCTTGCTACTCTCTTTTGTTTCTAGCAAGGACCCCTAGAAATTGGTCTAGGGGTGTGTCTTCAAGAGTCCACCTACCTCCAGTTTCTGCTCTGCACCCAACATCTTCCTTCAGAGTACCTCCATGCTCACCACTGTCCATTTTGAAGGGACTCTTATTATGAAAGTTTTGGAAATCTTCTGGCTGGCAGAAAGCTGCCTGGAGGTAAGGGATGTCCAGATGAGGCTGTTGGTGGCCCAGCAACATCTTTTAAGAACCTGACCTCAAATGGGTTCCCTTGCTTTATGGGTAATCAGGTGTGTTGACAGCTCAGGTATCCTCATATCATAGAAAGGGTACCTGAGCAGAGTGGGATAGGAACAGTCAACAGTCGCTGACTGTGGGTCGGGAGTGAGTGGGGGTGAGGCAAAAGGGCTGAGTGGTTGTCAGAAGAGGGGCTGTTGCCTGCCAGAACCCTGCTGGGGTCAAGGGTCATGTGTGGGTCAAGGACTCTGGGAACACTGAGGCCTGTGCATCTAGGCAAACCATGCATGATCCTTTCCCACTCCTTGCCCTAGTTCATGCTTTTTCTGCTTCCTAGAGTACACCCTTTGTGAGTACTTTTGTACAGATGAACCTTACTTGTCCTTCTAGTTTAGAGTAAGTGCAACCTCTTTCAAGGAGTCCTCCAATCTTTACAGGATTAGTTGTTCTCCACAAAGTTCTCCCTGTCCCATCGGAGGAATCCTTGTCATCTGAGATGTCATTGTCTTAGTCCTTCTCTTTGCTTTAAGCACCTTGGGAGCAGGGACTTGGCTTGGTTAAGCCTTGCCCCTTTGCAGTGTTGACCAGAGAGGTGAGTGGAGGTCTCAGAATTGGAGCAATATTAATCCTTAGTAAATGTTGAATGGATGAGTGATTGTAGAATGTATGAATGATGGAAGCTTTCAGGAGATGAAAGTGGGATGGCTCCAGACATAAAATCTCACCTTTATTGTAGTTTTATCCAGAACCACTTTATTGTCAGTAGCAAGTAGTAACAGTGGGTACTCACATAATATTTATTATGCACAAGGCACTCTCTAAACACTATATGTCACTCATTTAGTCTTAGCAACACCATAATGAGAACGATGACTTGTTTTGTCTGCATGGGCTGGCATAATAAAACACCATAGACTGGGTGGCTCAAACAACAGATTCATGTTGCACAGATTCGGAGGCTGGCTGTCCACGATCAGGGTGCCAGGTGCTTGGATTCTTGGGAGGACTCCCTCCCTGCCTTTTGGACTGCACCATCTTGCCAGCAGTCCCATGGCAGGGGGCTCATGTGACCCTTTCTTTGTGCACCATGAGAGCCCCAGTTTCATTATGGGGTTCCTCCCTGGTGAGCTTATCTGAATTTGATCACCTCTTGAAAGTCCCATCTCCAAATCATACCATCACATTGGTAGTTTAGGGCTTCAGCGTGTGAATTTTGATGGGGTATATAATTCAGTCCATAGTAGAACCAAATGTATCACCAGGCTGAGGGAAGCCATGACAACAAGTAACCCCCTCATCTCATTGATTTAAAGTGAAGCAGGCTTATTTCCTGCAATCACCACATGTCCAGTTCAGGTGGCCAAGGGACCTCTGCTCTCCATGGCCATTTCATGGCAACCATAGTGTTGCTGGTGAGGAGGATGTGTCAAGTCTCTTTTGTCTCGTTAGCTAAAGAAAATCACAAAAAAGCCCAAGTTTAAACAAGGTAAGGAAGCAAGAATATTTTTGCCAATGTTTCAAGACCATGCTGTCTTTCAAAAAGGAAAAGTAGATAGAGAAGTATAATCCTATCAAGTTTCCTGAAGATCTAGAGTTTTTGTGAAGAGTCCAAATAACCGATGTACCCTTATCCCCATTTTACAGATAGGTAAACTAAAGTACAAGGAAGTTAAGAAAATTTGCCCAAGGTCAACTCAACTAGTAGATGGTGGAGCCCAGATTTGCAACCAGGATGCCTTGGTAGAGCTTGAGAACCCTAGCTGGTGCTTTCCAGCGATGCTAGCAAGGTAGTCCTCCCACACTCCCCAGGGATGTTCCAGAGGAACACTGAGCCTTTTCCCTGGGTGGTAGAGGATTGCCAGGAGAATGGGACATTCAGATCCCACCCACCTCAGCCTCCTTTTGCCTCTCCCCCTGATGTGGAGCTACCTCTGTCCCCTAAAGCAACACAGAAAATGAATTGGTTCTAACCTAATTGAAGCTGGCAGTGGGTGCCAGAGGTTAGCCATGGCCATTCACTAATAAAGAAAAGACCTAAGCATCTGGAATTTTCCCAGACAGTCTCAAATTCAAATATAATCCTTTATGTTTGCACAAGTGACCCACAGTCCTCGGAGCACAAAGCTCACCCCTAGACACAGAAACACCATTACTCCACTCCTAGTCTTTGACAGCCACACCATGTTCTCTTTCCACCAGGAATGATCCACCCAGCAAGTTCAAAGTAATACTGAGAGTCTGGACCCTGATGATAAAGACATCCCTCCCTCCTCCATCTCTCCTTGCAGCTTTCCGCATTCTACTGGACTTCTTGATGACTCCTTCTTTTGGATAAGCACCTAGGGCTCAAGTCCAGTTCTTTGTTGACATCTGCAGAGGCCCAAGAAATTTCTTGGTGTAAGTGAATTTAATTTAAAACTTGCATAGAAGCTGGGAGTGGTGGTGCGCACTTATAATCCCAGCTACCTGGGAGGCTGAGGCTAGGGATCACTTGAGTCCGTGGGTTTGGGACTATCCTGGGCAACATAGTGAGACCTTAAAAAAATAAAAAATTAAAAAAAAAAATAAAGCCTGCATAGAGTTGGATTGAAAAGGGCCAAATGGAAAAGAGTTCTTGTCAAGAATTCCATGGGTTCGTGCTCAAGGGTCTGGGTAGGTTGTGGGTGAGGCTTATTGCCACTTTCCTTTACACAGGTGTCTGTCCAAACTGGGACCCTTAAGTGTGTAATGGACAAAGAGGATAGATGGGTAGGTAGGTGGATGGATGGATGAATGGATGGATGATGAGTGGGTGGATGAATAGAGGAATGGTGAATGGATAGAAGAACGAATGGGTGGACGGACAGATGGTGGAACTGTAATCCTATGCAGTAACCTACCAAGTCTTTGTAAGGCCCGGATCCTGTCTGATTCAGCACATGTTTCATCAGTAGATGTTAATTGAAAGAGGCCGGAGACCAGCACAGGTGACACCTCACCACAGAGTGCCGGAAGGCTCTCTAGTTCTTGTCTTGACTATTGCAACCCCTGACCAGTGCATGAGTCACCCTGACCTAAGGAAGTTCGCTGTACCTGGCATTACTGACCACTCCTGCATGTGAAGCATGGCGGAAATGCATGGGCACCTGGGAGAGCGCCTTTTGGACAGCTTATCTCTTGGCAAGATTAAACCAGCTCTCCACAGAGGAGCCGGTATTGTAGGCCTGCAGGGAGGGCCTGGCCCAACGAGTTTGCACCTTTTTACCCGGCATCTGTCCCTAGGATCAGGAAAGCCGGGAGGCTGGATTAGATGGGTCAGCGCCCTGATTGACAGTGACACTTCCTCCCGCACCCCCGCCTGCCCCCAAGTCTCTCCTGCTGTTCCTCTCCTGCCTCACCCGGTCCCATCCTGTTCCCGAGAGCAGGCGATGCCTTCTAATCTCCTTACCAGGAAATTATTTTCCTGGGTGTGAAATCCCTGTCCGAGGGGAGGGCAGCAGATCGGCCCTGCCCTGGCCTGGAGGCTGACGGCAGGGCTGTCTCCTGGAGACATCTGGCATGGCAGTGGGGGCAGTCACAGCTAGACGTGGGCAAGCTCTGGCAATTCTACCCTCCAATGAGACCCTGACCTCCAACATGAACTGTCCCCAAACTGCCTCCTCCTGTCATTGTTCAAGGAGCTTTTTGAAAAGGATGCACGACTGTCCATAGATAACTGTTCCCTGCAGAAACAGTGTCATTAGGATTATGGGGAGTGACATTGGGAAGAACCTGACCCCAGGCCCTGGCCCAGCCCTGCACCAACTAGCTCTGATTCTGGGCTTACCCCAGCCTCAGTGTCCCTGTCACTTAACCATAAGCCAACTTGGAGGTCAAACTTGAGGCCTACACTTCACATCTCTCATATCAGGATGAAGAAAATGGCAGAAACATGGCTGGAGTAGCAGAACAGCAGCCTTTCCCTACCATGTGGTTTCAGAAGGCCTCAAGTTATTCTGATGATAGGTTTTAGGGAAGGTACCACTTTGCTCATTTTTAAGACTGAGAAGGAAAATCTTAGGAGAAATAGCATGGAGACAAAGGTCAAAGCCAGTCTGTATAATTCAGAGCACTGAAAACCTGTGGGCAGATCACCAGATGAATGGATGAGGGTGGAGGGAGGGCCAGCTTCCTAATGCATTTGCTGCTCCTCCACCAGCAGGATCCCTCAGCACAGAGGTTGGGGGAGTTAGGGGGTAGACTGATCCAACTGCATCTGACCCTGCAACCTGAGGTAACTGAAACCCTCCCCGGGTTTCAGTTTCCTCAACTGTAAAGTGCAGCCACTAATGATTTCTACAGAGCTATTATGAGGATCTCAATGAATGTGTGTAAAATTCTTGCAAGGTAAGATTCCTATAACTTACAAACTAAGTGCTTTGTGATTATTAATATGCAACGTTGCTACTATACTCATCACAGAGATGGTTCAACATATTTTCCAGTGTTGTGGCCTCTACAAAGACATGTTAAAGTCCTAACCCCTGACACCTGCGAATATAAGGATGGAGTTTTTTGTTTTTTGAAATAGCATCTTTGCAGTTGTAATCAAGTTAGACTGACTCCCCCACTTCCAGAGCAGAGGGAGCTAAGGCAATGTGTCTGACCTCCTGACCACAGGTGGAAGTCCTGGGAGGCAGAAACAGAGACTGGAGTGACACTGTGGCCATGCTAGAAGTGCAAGAAGCAAAGAAGGCTTCTGTCCCAGCCTGACAGGGGCAGTGGTTCTGCTGACCCCTTGATTCACACCCCTGGCCTCCAGACTGAGTGTAAGTTTCTGTTTTTTAAGCCCTTGGTTCGTGATACTTGGTTACAGCAGGCAACCCTGGGAGACAAACACAACAGCCAAAAGCATGACTGTTGATTCAAAAGGAAGCCCCAGCAGAGGGAGGTAGGTTGTTAGGACTGGCTGAGCCTCAGAGTCTGATACACCAGATTGTGGAGGAGTTATATTTGAGGAGGGACATGTCCTTCGCTTCCCTCCTTCAGGCCTAGCCGCAGGCTCCGATGGACCTCAGAACCCTCTAGCCTATGGGAGCATGGCTTTTTGATGTGTGTGTCTGACCTCTTGGCCACAGGTCAGCCATCAAAGGTGAAGAAGGTGTGGCCGTGCAGCCTTGCTGACACAGACGAGGGTCCTGAATCACCAACACCTCTGAGGGAATGCAGCTGCCTTTGAACCAGGCACTCTAGATGGACAGACAGAAAACAGGCCCTGAGCTGGTCCTTCCCCTCTGAGCCCCTCCTCCTCTCCCAGATTCACCCCTACAGGAGACCCTGTGCCCCTGTGCCCCTGTGACCCAGCAAGACCCCAGGAGAAGTGGCAGCCATGCTGCTGTTCTGGAAACCCCTCAAGGGTGGTGCTTGGTTCCCAGGAAGGAAGTAGAATTTCCAGCATGTGACAAAGCGCATGTCTGCAGGGAGCACACAACTTCCTCTACCCTTCAGATGTGGAAACTGATGCTCAGAGCATCATCAACAGCCCACCGGTAAGCAAAGAGGGTTTAGATTTTTTACCTTCTTTCCCTCTGACCCCATAACTCAAGTCTGTTGTATGTTGTTTCCCTGAAATTTAAGGGGAAAATTTCCCCTCTGACTCTGACTCCTTCCACCTAGTTTGTAAGCCTGTCTCCTTTCTAGTGTCTGGAATACCAGTACCACTAACTGTCCTTTCTGAGGACCATTCTGAATCCCCTCCCAAACCAGCGTTTTCCTCCTGGGCCCTTGAAATGTAAAGCTCCACAGCACACACTAGCATGGGGGCTGAGGAAAGAAGGAGGACCCCTGAGGACTGGAATCCTACACTTGAACAGCTATTAACTTCCTCTAACTCTGGACAGAATAACTCTCCTAGTACCTTGAATGCTCTGTGAATCCCTTAGCTGTTGCCAAATAGCAAGTCTCCTCCATGGAATGACTTCCCAGCATAACCCTGCTCATGACTCTACAGCTGGGGCGCTCTTACTGGGCTTGTGCATGTACTTCAGCCACCAGAGACTCTCCTGTCTGGCCACCTGGTTGTGTGGTGAAAGCTGTTGGCTGAAGTGCGTGGTTCTCCTCTGTATGACCTCACCAGTGAATAGCCCCACTTTCAGATGTGGCAGTATCAGTCCCCCCGAGTGGGTCAGCCCCAATATGCAAATGCTTAGCCCACTGCCACTGCCTCGTATCAGCTGATGCCTCATTGACAAAGAAGCCACACAACCAAATATAGAGTCAAGATGGAACGACTTGCAGATCAAGGGCATGCATGCTAAGAAGTGGAAGCGATAGGGAGCATCTATGCAAAACTGCCCCATCCCATATATACCAAATTAAATATTTTGCAAGGCAGAAAGGCATACTAAAAGATCATTGGTTCTGCTGTCTTTGCCTCTGCCATCATGTACCAGTCATGTAGGGCTTTACAGTTTAGGAACAAATCACATTCAACATGATGATGCTGTTCTATGACTCCTCCCTCCCTCTGAGACAGGTTCTTTGGAACAGTAGGATTCAGAAAAGCTAAAGCAACAGGTGAGGGAGACAGGACTGAGGCCAAATAGCACCCCAAGCCTATTTGGCCATGCCTGCCCCTCTTAGCTGTCATCTTCTGGCTCCTTCCAGTGAGCAGGGCTCAGCACAGCCCCAGGGTCTCTTCTTGGAAGATGCAGCCCTAGAAACTATCTCAGAAAGGACTAAGGGCTACGGCCTTATCTCTTCTAAAGAGTCCTGAAACCTGCATGAGAAGCTCATAGCCATCTCCTCCTGAAACAGCCAACATTGTAGGCTCAGGAGCCATTCTGTGGCGTGGGCAGGCTTGGTCCATGCTCTTGCTGGCTGATGAGTGTCCTCATGGACCATAAGTTGCTGCTGCCTGAGAGATTCCAGGTGTGGGTCATGGGAACTGGGAGAAGAGCAGGGATTCCCCAAGCTGGGAGTCCAGACCTTGTGACTTGAGGTCCTAGCTTCGCTGCTGGGCATGACTTAACAAGTCTGGATCAAGTGAGGTTCTATTGTCACCAGCCTCAGAAAGTACCTTTCTGGACCAAGGACTGCTTCCTTCCATAGATCTATATTTCCGTCTCATCCAGGGTCCCATTTGGGACACATTGTTCATTTTGGCTGTGACACCACCATCAGCTTCTTGGAGGGAACCTGCCAGTTCATGCTGAAGAGGGAAGATTCATTGTTTTCAACTGTTCTCAAAAGCACGTGTGCTCCAAGCAGCAGGAGGAAGCAGGGACCAATCTCCTGTAATGGTTTTAAGAGAACTGGGTAAGTTTCAGTTTATTTTCCTTTCTGGATTGATTTTAAGCCACACAAGACACACTAAAGTAGGTTCACATTCACAAACCTGATATATAAATAAGCATCTGCAGAGTGTGCACACAGCATATATATAGTGGCAAATTCTGTGTGTCTATATGTTACATGTGTGCTCTATTATGGAGTCTGTGTAACAAGGACATTTTGCACACATGTGGGCTTGCTTCTACACAGACACTCAAGATAGTTACGTGCCCTGACTATAACTAGACATAGTTACATAATTATTGGATATGTGTGCTCATCTGTATGTCACACACCTCCACATCCACATAATGTATCTTCACACATGCTACATGAGCCTTATCTGTAAATGCACATTTGGTAGCCATCTATGTGAGTGTGGACAGTCTCAAACCTTGCCATTTATTTTAACCTCCTCTATAAACAGGCCTGATATGGCTTCCTGACATGGAAATATGTGACTACATGGCCACCTGTGAATCTCTGTCAATGTAACTAGTTAGTTGCCCCCTAGGGCAACACTCAGCACCCCAACCTCCTCTTTTCAGTGTTTGTAAACACCTCTGGCACCATCCCTATTCAGGCTTGTGTACTGAACCATTAGCTCTTCTAATCCTCCCATGGTTTAGTCTAATCACCGAGCCTGTCTCCAGACTATCCTCTTGGGAAGGAGAGGGGATGTGGGAGGTCCCATGACTATTGGGTGGGCAGGGGGGAAGACTCATTCCTCCAGCACTGCACTTCTCTCTCTGTGCTCTGCCTGGAAACCTTAGGGGGATCCCCAGGTGGCAGTGGGGCCTGGGATCCCTCACACTGCACTGAGCTTCTGAGTCTGGCATAGGTGGGGGGTGGAGGAGGACGGGCTATGGACCAGGCACTGGGGTTCCTTGTGCTTCCAGTCGAGGCAGGGGGTCACCCTAGGCTCCTCTCCAGAATTGTGTTCCTTCATTCAGGATGTACCCAGTGCTTCTTCTGGTAGCTCCTGACCCTCTCACACTTCCCTGAACTGACCTACAGGACTGAAGTCCGTCTTCATGCATTTCATCCAGCATCCTTTCTCTTAAGTCAGGAGAGAGGAACAGCTCTGGCCCTCTCCTCTGGGTGTCCTAAAGATTTTCCTTAACATCCCCTATCTCCTGCCCTACTCAACCCCCTTACTTCACCCCTAGGGGGCAGAGTCACCTATCAGCATGCCCCCAGGGAACACACACTCAGCATGTGACTGAGTTTCTCAGCATGCAACTTGGGGCTCATCCTGTTGCTGCCACATGTCTAACACAACCCCTGGTCCAGCTTCTTATTACAGATGACATACTTTTATCTCCATTTACCAGAATTTAAACCTCTCAATTAGTTTTTACTTTGAGATATAATATTTTTGTTTTGTTTTTAATTCAGTCTCCTCTAACCCCAGGTTACCGATGTTGGCCCCAGTGTTGGGGACCATTGACAATAAAGTAGACATGGTTCCTGACCATAGAAAAGTCACAACCCAATGAAGGAGGGAACAGCGGGCACAGAAATGACATATAATGCATAATTACACCAGTGTTTTAAAGGCAAGGGAAGACCCTGCTGAAGTGGACAACACGGCAGGAACAGAAAGGGTCTGGATACAATGAACGATGAAGAGGTCTTTCTAAGGAGACACAAGAAAGAGGAGAGTCAGTCTTGCAGAAATCTAGAGAAGGGAGTACTGGGGTGAGAAATAGCATGTGCAAAGGCCCTGAAGTTGAGTGTGGCTAAAATGTGCTGAGTGAGGAAAGAGCAGGAGGACTGAGGATGTAGTCTTTTTTCCCCTCATTTATGGCTATAAGAAACAGACTGGATTCATGGGTTTAAAGAGCACTGGCACCTATGAAGTCTAAGAGAAGTGGATGGCACAGTGGCTGGTGTGATGCCTCCATGGGTACCACATATACCTCAACTCAAATCCCCAGTAAACTCAGCAGAGTGGGGGTGTTGGCTGGTGCCCCTTAGAAGCCAGCAGTGAAATGCAGCCAAGTTGATATTAACGTAACAATGAAAGCTTCTAGTTCACTCAAGTGATGTGCAGGTATTCTATCCCTGGGGGTAGGCACTACTTCACATCTAAATTTGTCAGACACAAAGCTGAGACCCAGAGAAAGAAATTAACTTACCCCTAGTCATCAGGCTTTCAGGCACCAAGAAGAAGGGCATACCTGATCACATCCTAAAGCGCTGGGAAGGGGCGTTACCTGGCTGCCCCTCCTGAAAAGGACATGTCTTATCATGGTGAAAATATTTTCCTTTGATATCTCACAAAGCTTATTCTTAAACATCTTTAAAAGACTCAATACCTTTGCTATAGTATGCCTAACTCCAAAAGTGACATGAGGTTATTTTGGGAGGAGGACAGTCCAGAGTAGAGCAGACATGAACAGGAGTAGGGGGCACAGTAGTGACCCCTCTTCCAATGATCTCCCAAGGTGGTATTTTTTCCATGGTTGTTAAGGTGATGAGGAATAGATGAGAGATGGCGAGGAGGCATACAGAAAAGCTTGTGAAGCCAAGAGCTATGGGGTGCCTTTTTGATGTCCTCATCTCCCTCTCAGCCCAGTGCCCCTTGCCCTGCTTCTCTCCTCAGATGAGAGAATGTGGGCAAACCATTAACAGGACTGTGTGTACCCCAATGTCCCAACACGAGGTCTTGACATCCCAGAAGGGGGGAAAATGTAATTGCTAGATATTTGATAGAATTGTCAAAAATATATGAAGTCAACATCTAAATGATGAAACACGCTAAAAAATGTTCTACAGGATGAGGCATAATCTCAAAGCAAGAGTACCATAGTCATCTCTTAACAGACCATGTCTGTGTTTTCTGTGCCCTGATTAGAACACATGCTGTCTCACTTTTGCTCTTGTGCATGTATACACACAAGAAAACACACACACACGCGCGCACACACACACACACACAGAGCCACATGTTTCTTGCTTAGCTTGTAATTCTGAGATAAGAATTCCCCTCAACGAATCCAGTTTCCATGCAATAATTTTTTCCCCACACTCACATTTTTTTTTCCAGTTCACCAATTTTCCTTTCAGCTGCGGCCATTCAGTGGTTTTGAATTTCAAGGGCTAGACCTTTCATTTGCAGATGTTTGAGTTGGTGGCTTTGCACATTAGCCTTTTTTATATAAACATGAAATGTTCAGGTCATTACCTATCTTTTTCTTGTCTGTAACTACTTGAAGCATATTTCTTTTGCAGTCTCATTCATGTCATTCTTTTGTTTCTATTCTTGGAGTGCAAATAATCACGTCTGAGGTGTTGGTTTATTTCCCTGGAGGTTTCTACTTGTAAGCTCATCTTCAGCAGGGGTTGTTTTAGCCACATGCCCTAGATAAAGGAACAAGCTCTGCAGAACAGTTTGACTTTCTGTTCTTGAGCTCCAGGGGGTTCTTTCGTTCTGTCACTGGGTTTTATGTTAATTTCTCAGCTCGGGTTTCCTGCTTGAATCTGCCTGCAGTATGCCCATACATCTACCTGGCACAGTTTTGAGTCTTCAAATTGCACTCAGAGCCTTAAGCTAAGGGGATACATCCCATTTTCTGGGGTAGTGAGGAAAGTGTGCTAAAGTGAGGAACTGTGACTAACTTCCAAAAGCCTTAGCTTCCTGCAAGTGTCCTCTGTCATCTTCTCAGTTACTTAGAACCCAGACCATATCTCCTGCCCTTCTGGGCATTAAACCCCAGCCCTCAGCCTGCCCAGCTTCTAACTGAACTGGAAACAGCTATAGACAGCTGCGAAATCAACTCCACTGCTCCAAATTGCTGGTTATAATCTCTATGCTACTGGACCTGAAGGTTCCCTTTCCCTTAAGGTCAAGTCTGTATTTAAAACGTTTTTTAAAATTTCATGTTAGCTCATGTACAGCATTTCTCTATGTTTGTTCAGAGGAGGCATCACATTAATTCAGCTTGCCGTGTTGTTAGAAGGTCAAGTACTTAGTGCCAAAGAAGGACCCTCCATGTGCCCTTATTTTTAAAGAATATATAACTGGCTACTGTTTAGGCAACTATTAGGGTTTAGTGGCTACAGTTAGCGGGTACTGTTAAGAAGAACCACAAAGCTGGGGTGTTTTGAGGGCATATCAAATTAGAGAATGCTATAACCCCAACTTGGAGGTGCAGAAACTGAGTCAGCAAAATGTTTCACATTTCAGGTGGAGGAGACAGAGTACTGATCCAGTCTGGGACTTTCATGTTTTTGCCCATCAGATGTCTCCTTACCCCTCAGGTGGGACAACTCAGAAAACCCAGCCCATGCTGGGTGAGCAAATGGTTCCATGAATGCAGGGGACAACTTCCACTCAGGAGTTTTCCTGGAAGAAATGTGCTTGGGTGTGTGCTTAGGCAAGCAGAGCCCTTCTTTGTAACATCACTGTCTCCTGATGGCTGCTCTGTCTCCCTTGTTCCCCAGTCTCCTATCTTCCCTGGCCCAAAGGAACCTAAAGAGACCTCTTTGGTCTGGTGTCCCTGGAGCAAACCTCTCTCTTTATCCTGCAGACCAGAAGACCAGACCAGAGAAGGGCTGAATGTGAAACTCCTAGAACCAGGCCTGTGACTGCCCCAGAACAAAATGGTTCCCTGAAGTCATGCAGAACATAACTGGCATAGATGCAAATAGACCTGAGTTCAAATTCTGGCTTTGCATGGCAGGGTGCCAGCACAGAAGAGAACCAGTGCCACTCATCAGCGGGAACTCCAGCTCCTCTCATGTGCAATAAGGCTGTGCTTCAGGGGGCCTTTGAAACTGCACTGTGCCCACAAATAAGACAACTTGCACTAGGCCTCATGACCATCAGGCAAAGAGAAGCCACTGAGGTCTGAGTCAGGGACTTGATTGGAGCCAGGTGCACCTAGTGGTACAACCCTGGGGTGGGGAGCTCAGAAAATATGACTTTTGATTTGACCTGAGAGGTTCTGCCCCCTTCCAGGGAAATATAAGGTGGGTTATCAGTCACCCCAGCTTGGGGAAGATAGTCTCCCTTGGACAGTGAGCATGGGGTGCCAGAACCACTTCTCCCAAGAAGCCTGGGCCCACCCACAATAAGACTGGAAAGCATGGACTCTTGGCATGCCCTGGAATGGGCCACAAACAGGCTCCCCATTTGCTGGTAGGGGATTTAACCTACCTAATCTCACCCAACTGAGCCAACTTCATCATCTTCAAGAGGGGGTGAAAATATCCCCTTCTTAAGAGTTTTTGGAAAATAACGATCACAACTACAAAGCGCCTGGTAGCAAACCAAGCACAGGGTAGATGCTCAGTAATGGCAGATGATGCTGACACCATGACAGATATCGCCATGGTGAGGACAGCAACAGCCAGCAGCACCAAGGGATCAGTTACTGCAGGCCCCACTGTCCTTAAAGCACATTGTGATTACTTGTAACTTAATGTTTATGATGACCTCAAGTGCTGGCTAAGTGCTTTCCTGGATAAGATGGTCTCAAACAGGCTTTAATGGGGAGGGAGGGGAGCCTTGTCTGTTGAGCGCCTGCTGTGTGCCAGCAACCACCTCTTGGAGAGGAGTGTGTGTGATGTGCCAAATACCCACCAAGCAGCCCTTAAAAGCTGGCATAAGACAACCCTGGTTTCCTCAAAGCAGAAAGAAATACTAACCCAAGAGCTAGTGCTACAGATGGAAAAACCAAGATCAGAAAAGTGACTTACCAACCCAAGTCACCTCCAGCAAGGGCAGAAGCTAGGGCCAACTTCAGGTTGCTTGGCTGCAGAAAGGCTGGGTTTGCTCTCAGAGTTTCACAACATGACAGGTGACCCATGAAGTTGCCACACCCCCAAGTTTTCAGTCGCTCCTTCAGACCCACTCATTACCTGCACTGCTGTGACTCCATGTGGGACTTGCCAGCCATGGACCTGTAGCCAGTGTGTGAAGAGTGTACACTGCCCAAGTCCGGGACCACTGAAGTCATCTCTCCTGGACACATCACTGCCTGCCCTGATGGGCCATCACTCTGACCTTCTGACCTGCATCCCCAGCTGGTGTTTAGCTTGGCAAGTATGACAGTGAGCTGTGACCAGGAGCCTTAGAAAGAAGACAAAACTGTGACCCATTCCTTGATCTATCTCTGAACCTTCTCCATGCAGTGCCTCCAGCTGGCCCTGCTGCTGCCTAGAGCTCGCAGGAGGATGAAGTTGATCCCACTGCTGCTCTGGTGGGGCACCCAGATGACTTGAGATACACTATAGAGTTGAAGAGCGATGTGGCTTCCCATGGGGGAGAACAGGAAGCATGAGAGGGGAGAAAATTGGGCCATGTGGAAGTCTGCATCTAATAGGGACCAAGATTCCCCCCCTACTGGGAGCCCAAGAAATAATAGCAATAATAATTAATAACAAATAGCAATTCTGTTAGCAAGCAAGAAGGGAAAAGACCAAGCTCTTCAATAATTAAGGAAATGCAATCAACACTCTTCTGCTTCTCGATTATCAAAAAAAGCAGCAACTTTCTTTTTTTAAATGAAAGTACCCAGTGCTACTGCTGATGTAATGAGGTTGCACTCTTCATTCCAGTGGTTGTGGTGTAGTTCCATTAACAGTCTCACCCTGTGTATCAAGAGGTTTACGGAGGTTCATGTCTTCTAACCTAGGGGTTCCACATAGGGTATCTGAAATACAGAAAAAGCTTTATACACAAAGCTATTTACGACAGCACCATAGCACCTTGTCTAGCAATGGAACCCAAGAAACAGCCTCTATGTCTCATAAGTGGGGGTCACTTAAGTCAGTGAAGACACATTCATTAGAGTACCAGGTAGTCATTAAGACAGTGCTTATAAATAATCTCTAACAATAGGGTGTTCAGTTGGGATGGTGTGAACATAGCAGAAAGTTGCATTATCACCCAGATCCAGGGGTTCCTCCAGCTCTTCCCTGAGTTTTCATCTGAAGTCTCTTGTTGCATCTGATCTTGGGTTGTAAGCTACAACAGCTATTCTGGGCATAACATCCAGACACAACCATGCCTGGAGAAAGAAAAGACACTGTCTCTGTTAGGATCAAGGAAACCTTAGTGACCCTCAACAGTCTCCCTCTTCTCTGGGCCTGCACCAATGTCTGCAGCAAGTTGAGAACGTGGCCTCCTACTCATGGGGGACACCATGATACAATGTGAAGCTGAAAAAGCAATATAAACCATAGTATATAATGGACACTCTCTGTGTTGCCTTTGCAACTATAAAGCTAAAATCATTTTTTAAAAAAAATCTGAAACCGTTCTGCTAAGCTGAGCTTCCTGTACACCAGTGAAAAGCAAATACACTTGCTGATGACGATGCTATCTCACCATTTCCTTTGTTCTGTATATAAAGAGGCATCAATTGTGGTAACAACTTGTACTGTCAGTTGTGGGTGGTACTCAATCAAGACCAAAGCTACATCTGTAGAACCTAAATATGCAAATAAAAGCTTTTTATAAAGTGTCTCTACAGCATGATCAGATACTATCTGAACCTGGGTTCCCTGGGAGCAGAATCAAAAGTTGCCAAGTAGGCAGTTTATTTGGGGACTGTTACCAAGAGTTAGAGTGAGGGATCTGGAGAATTAAGAAAGGAAGAACAATTCAAGGTACATTCTTATTTTTTTTTTATTTTGTACTGACGTAACATTGGATTATGACATTAAAGAGTCTTTGGAGGCTCAGTATTACAAATCAACATCTGTTTATACTATATTATGGTCATCGCCAATAGTCCAACTTCTCTTCTTTGCCATACAATTGACTCATTTTACTAAACTTTTCAACACTCCTTCCCCTTTCACTTCTGGTAACTTCTCTTTTGTTTTTGGAGGCTAAGAGTTTGTCTTAATTTGCTCTGGTTTGTTTGTTAGCTTTGCCTTTTTAAATTAATCTTCTACATATGGGTGAAATCATACTGTATTCATCTTTTTTAGTGATATTTATTTCTCTTAGCATAACAGGTCTATCCATGTTGTCACAAATGATGGGAGTTTATCCTTTTTATGCCTGAATTATATTTGATCATTCAATTGTTCATCAATGAACACTTATGTTGTTTGTAACTCTTGGCTACTGTGAATAATTCTGCAATGTAATATGTGAGGTACATATATCTCTTTGTATTAATGTTTTTATATTAGGATAAATTCCCGGAAATAATATGAATCACATGAAATTTCTATTTTTATTATTATTTTTGAGGAATCTGCATAGTTTTCCAAAATGGCTACAGCTTTTTACATTCCCACTAATACTGTACAAAGGTTCCCTTCTCTTCTCACCCTTACTACCGCTTCTTTTTGTCTTTTTGGCCATAACCACAGAATACCTTCTGGAGCTGATTACTGCTGTAGGCAACTGGTGTGCCGCCCCATGGAACTTTATAAACGTGTCTCAGGACCATTCAGAAGGAGGAGCATCAGTTTATGGATGCTCATGGCAGCTGGGGAAGGGTGGTCAGAGGGGAGAGTACCTGTGCCTCTGGGAACACACGCCTCAGCATCGCTGGAGAAGCATTGGAGAAACATGGAGGAGGCCATATCCTGCTGCACAGAGCTGCTAGAAGCCCACCTAGGACTGGTGCCCAATTCAGAGGTCAAGTGTCTTGAAGCAACACCAAAGAATCTAAAACAGCATACAGAATACAAAGCCCTATACCCATGCACACCCATGCCTTGAGGGCACAGAGTTTGCCTATTAACTCCTCAGTAACTCCACAGGGAAGAGTTCAATAGGTTTTTTAATGAAAACCAATGCAGATTATACAGAGAAAAACATAAATGGGTTATTACTTACAGTTGGGTAGTAAGTTAGGGGTGCTCCCACCTGCATTTCCTCTATATTTCCTGTGTTTCTTCTATTAGAAGTATGTTATTTTCATGACAAAAACATGCGTATTTTACTGATTTCCATACTTTGAAAGTTGGAAGGCAGTGCAGAAGGACGAGGGAGCCTCTACCCTTCTGACAGATAAATGTTCTTTTACTGAGTAGTCTGGTAACAAAGTGATCCACAAGAGACCGGCTCTCCCCGCCAGTCATTTTGATGTTGGCCAGCTAGCCAGTTGTCATAAATAAAAGCGCTGTCCTATGCTGCCCAGAGGACAGGCTGTGTGTTGAATTATTTTGTTCTGTTGCTGGGAGTGAGGGATGCTTAGACTGAGCCACACATATGAGCGGGAGAGGTGAGAATGCCACTTCAAAGTTGGCCAGACTGGAGTCCAGCACAGTGAAGTGACCTGGGGTGGGCACAAGGCCCCTCTGATTCAGATCCCTCTTCTCCAATGCAGAGCTAGCGGGAAGAAGTAGGCTAAAGGGGTCTTCCTCACTCAGTGGGGCTCAGAGGCAAAGAGCCATTCACATCCAGTTCTTCTGTTTATGCGAGGGAGCTAGTCACGCCATGCAGCTGGTGGCAAGTGAGCAGGATCCTGGTGCTCAGGCCTCAGCCCATACCCTGCCCAGTGTGAGCCACAGAGAAATGCCTGGGGTTCTGAAATGATTAAAAGAGTGAAAGCGATGTGAGATTGGGATCTGGTGGTATTTCTCCTGAGAGGACTAGGAGCAATAGGAATCTCTTCTTCAGGAAACTCTGGGAAAAGCAAGGGAGATGGTACCTGTGCAAATGAGATGATGTATATGAATGGATGTGATAAAGATAAAAACATGACATTTCAACAAGCACCCTCACCTGCAGACCTGGGAGATGGGTTTTTTTCTCCCTGCAATCTGTACTTGAGGAGCCTGAGGTGGTCATTTTGCCAACACCACATACTCGAAAAGTAAGTTGACTGGGAATTGAAAAGCACTGGACTGGTTAAAGATTCTGGGCCCTCATCCTCCATTCCTTGTGCTCTTTCCATGTGGGCTTGTTTGTTTCTGTGGTCACCGCTGTTGTGCCCACACTGTCACCACCATCCTCCTGGCTCCAGAACCTCCCCAACTGGAACAGAGAGTCCATGAGCTGGCCCTTTAAGCCTCCCAGCATGGGGATCCTGCCTTATGGTGCAATCCTTTTCCCTGGAGCTGGCAGCATTACTGCTGCAGTGAGGAATGTCCTCTGGGGAGATTTAGTGCTTGGTGATAGACATGTGGGCTTGATTTCTCCATGCTGCTGCATTCAGCATACCCAGAGCAGACAGCACATGGGGGCAGAGTGGGTGAAAAACAGAGACAATAGAGGAGGGCACAGAGAGCTTGCAAGATGGCAGGAAACTTGCATTTGAAGAGAAACTTACCTGTGGTGCCAGGCCCATGACCTCTGTGAATGCCCAAAGCAACCCTAGCAAATTACTGCCCACTTTACAGATGAGGAGACTAAAACTCAAGGAAGTTAGGTAACTTAGCCAAGAGACTTAAAAGACTAAGGAAATCTTTTTGCTTCAGGACAGAGCCTCCTGAGACCACAGCATCTGCCTCGAGTCTCTGGGGTCAGGCCCGAGATCAGATTGCTCTGTCAACAGGATCTCAGTATGATAAGTACCGTATTTCCAGCTGGTAAGAGACCCCATTGCCTGGGGCCCCTCAAACTGCCAAGCCAACTCTTACCCTCTACCCCCATGACCTACCTTGGGAAATGCTGAGGGTTAACCTACAACCCTACCCCATCGGCCCCATCTGTATGTTCCCCCTCTCTGTCTTGCTACCTTCTCTGCTCATCCTCTGGTCCCGTCCAGGCACAGCTCACAAGACCATCCTTAACTGCTGGTTAGGGTTCAGGACAAGCCTCTTTTCTGTACCTTGGAGCCCTTGTGGGCCTCTAAAGGCTAGCTTGGCGCTGGCCAGTGTGCTCCTGCCTTGCTTGCTGTGCTTCCTCATCCAGCCACCTCAGGAAGTCTTCAGGAAAAGAGGCCTCCTGGGGGCCCTGAAAAATCAGAGAGGTGTTGGGTTGCTTCCTTTCCTCCCTGGCACCTGTCCAAAGCAGCCAGCCTGAAAAATGACTTCAGGACGCTGGGGCCCTGCTCCTCAACAAATACCAGAGCTTGGGGTACCAATGACTGAGAGGGGAGCAGACTAGTGGGGTCTGGGGTCTGCATGTTGTGGTCATGCAGCCTGGGGAAAGCTGCTGCCTGTCCTGTGTAATACGAGTGACTGGTCAAGTCCTTGTAAGCCCACCCCTCTAGGAGACCGGGGCTCAGTGCCCTCTGTACACTGGGCTCATTAAGACTGCCATGGCCCATAGCAGAGTGAATGCTTGCTATCCTGAGCTCACTGTAGTCCCTGGCACCCTGCTCCCTCCCACCTGCCTTGGGCCAGGGCCCACCACCTGTGGTGCTATGGCTGTGGTCTGCAGCCTTTTCCTGGTGCAGCTACCCACTGTTATGATTGTTAAGTGGGCAGTGGTTGAGCAAACACAGCAGCTAAGCAACACAGGACAACCCTCGATTCCTCTCTGGATGTGTTTACATGACACCGTCTTCAGGGAGGACACAAAGCTGTCTCCTTTGACCCTGACCCGGTGAGTCCTTGATTCAATGCCGATGCAGGAGGAAAGGAGTCTGCTGCTGCTCCCACCGAAGCACTACCTACCTTTATCAGCAGGTGAACTGCCCATATAAGGTTAATGTGTGTCCAGGGCATTATGACAAGGACACTGTTTACAAAGCAGGACAAGGTATTACCAAAGATAGGAAAACTTATGGATTTTCTTTTTTCAGTGGTTTCTCTCCCAACTTGACATGTTTATCTGCTATTTAATGTTATTCTAAGTACTTGAAAGTAAAAAATTAAATTATTAACATTTATCTTTATACTGTGTCATGCCAGGTTTAGAGGAAAACATAAGACCATTTAACTCAACATCAGCAAAATTACAGTTTGTACGTCCTAGCCAGCACAGGCAGATGTTTTGTTTGTACTAACAGTGGAAACTCAGTGAGACATGAACTCAACTTGTTCTTTCACTTCTTGTGTTGCACACACTCCCGGCTCTACCTTCGGTTTACTGCTGAGAAAGGAAAGACAAAGTGAGGGAACCATGTGCTGCTTGCCACTTCCCTTTCCCCAGGTACCATCTCCAGCAAAAGTGGCCGGTGGCTGCAGGGAAGCTGCAGCATCTGAGGGCGGTGGCGCATCTCCTTAGCTGGGCCTGTGTTCCAGCTGGACATGTTGCTTTCTTTCTGAGTTGGAAGCAAGTTCTGATTCAAGTGGAAAGGATGGCCTTTCAGGACTGTTAGCACCTTGTGCCCTCTCAGACTTCAGGGTAACACACGCATCCTGAACTCACATTGAGTGTGATGGACTTCCGGGCCTCCTGGAACCACAGAGGGCATCACAGACACTGTATGCGGATGCATGTAGGAAATGCAGCAAGCGCACGCGCCCAAGAGCATGCACTATGTGCACACAGCTGGTCTTCCAGTGATGTCACCCGCGTTGTGGCCAGATCTTCCTTCCAAGTCAATGTTACAGTAAAACGATGCTATTCATGGACCTGCCTTCTTTATATATTATTTTTTTCTAAAGTTGCAGTTTCCAAGAACCTACCAACAGTGTAAGTGAAGACTTTACCATAGCTACATGGCCCACTGGACTTGACTCAAAGATGACGCCATCAAAATAACATTACCAAGAACTGAAGCTGGCAGCAGTGGAGTATTACAGTAGGCATAGCGCCTCCTGTGGGCTTGTGCCATTGCCCAAGTGGGAGGTCAGAGCCATGTCCTGAGGGAAGAGCAGGGGTCTTCAGCAGCGATGTGAAATTAGGAAGGCCCCTGTGAGAAGAGTGAAATAAGAGCCTGGCTAGGGGGTGGCTTCATGAGGCTGGCAAGCAGTGAGAAGCTAGAGGGATGGTCAGGAGACTTATATCTTGAAGACATCAATATCACTAGTGCCGGACTGCTGGTAGTAAACGATGCCACTCACCATGCACACCTCTTCTCCCAGGTCTACTCACTGCCCAGCTCTCCGCCCTTTTACCTCCCTGGCATTTACACTAGCAAATCATTACTTGTTACATAGGGGTCAGTCCCACATGACCCTGAGTTTCTTAAGAAGGGGATAAATGCTACACCTTTTTTTCCCCCAGAACCTCTTTTGTGTTTGACTTTAAAATGTAAATTTTGAAATTATGGAAGGAAGAAAATTATGACTTCTTGAAAATTATGCTTTTCTAAGTGTTTACTCCAAGTAGCTATTGCTTCAAATATTAGATTTTCATCTTTAAAATGGTACAATACACCAAGATTTCATTAATTTTGATTGATTTTCCCTTCGGTAGATAAAAGAGAGCTGCACCTGGTGGGAAGAGTGAGTGATAACTAGTTACGGACTGGGTGTGTCTTTTTGTTTCATGGATGACATCATTCCCAAAACTTTCGGAGAGCTGTAAAAGAAGAGCACTTATGGGATGGCAGTGAGATCTGGACAGGGCCAAGGAGACAGCCGCAGAGAAGGTAAGCCTTGGATAGAAGATCTGCGAGCCCCTGCATCCTCTCAGCTCAGAAAGAGCCTGCTCCTTGTAGATGGGGGCTCTCAGGGGCTTCTTGAACAACTGGCTCAACTTGACCTTAGGTACCTGGAGAAAGAAATGTTTACAAGCTGGCCAATGAGCATGACACATGGTTAGAGAGAGGGCAAAGAGGGACAACTTTATGAGATTATATGTTGGCCCAGGCGTATACACTACCAGGCAATTGACTAAAGATGTTAAGTTTCCCTGATTTGGTTTACAAAGTTTCGGTGCAGAATAAACATTTCAATTCTTGGTCATTTCTCCCAGTTCCCCTCCAGATATTTGGTGTGGTGTAGATACCACAGTAAATAAAGTGTTGAAAAGTCTGGTAAATTAGCCAACAGGGTGTGGAGGATGTGCCATTTTGCCAGGCCTCTCTAGCACAGATACACAGCCAGGAGCCAGAGCTTCCTGCACCTTCCGCATGCGTTGGGAGTGAGGAGCTCTACAGGAACGCTCCGGGTGCTTTAGGCAACCTGGTATAGCAAGGAAAGTACCGGTGAAGCCGACACTGTTGAGCTGTCAGAATTCACACCACCGGAAACACAGGCATGAGCTGAGAGGGGGCGAGGAGAGTGTGTGTACGTGGGAATGTGCAGAAACGTACCGCCAGCCCTTCTTGGCAGCAGTGCGCTGGGCTGGAGCAGGCGGGAGGCAGGGCCGCCTCTGGAATCCACTTGTCAATCTCTCCTCCAGATGTCCCGCTCTGGGGGATCAGAGCTGCTGGGATGGGAAGCTGACAAGTGGTGGTTACATCACTGTCCACAGGCATAATGGAAATTGACTCATGCCGCCCACTAAATGCCTTTTATGCCTCGTGGCCCCCGAGCCAAACGAACTTGCTTGGTTATGTGTTCCCCAGCCAGCAGTAAAGGGGAGAGAGAAAGGGTTGCTATGGGCAGTTTTACTCTGAGATTAAACAGTCTTTAGGAGGGTCTGCAGAAAAACAGGCTGGAGATTAAATGGACCAAACTCAGTGTTGTGAGTGGGGAGAAGAAGCAGCTTTCCTCCTGCAAGGATGCCTGCTCAGAACACAGACCAGGTGTTGCTCCTGGCATCCTCTCTCAGATGGTTCCTGGTTGCTGGGGAGCAGAAGCTACTAAAAATGACAAATGACTGATAAAGGACCCGGGGAATGTGTCCGCACTGGAAAAAGCCCTTTGTGGCCTGCTATCGAGGTTGTTTCCTGGGGTCATTTGCCTGCTTTGATATCCTAGTGGTAGTTATTTGGGTTGCCACCTTTGAGACTGCGAGCTGGGCAGCTGTCAGCTCATTTATGACTAGGGAGACCCAATCGAAGGTTTCCCCAGATCAGGGTCACTTCCTCATATACCAGGGGGCCCAAGGTTGAGCATAAATATGTCAAACACCTGTAAAGCAGACCTGGCCTGCAAGTCAGGGCTGATCAGCCCTCCAGAGGTGTTGACCAGCCAGGCCTGGGGCTTTGCTGAGTTCAACCCGCCTGCTGAGAAGTAGGATCTGCTACTAGCAGGTGGGCAAACTGAGCCCCAGAAGTAGTAAGGTCTTACTCTAAAAACCACTACAGACTAGAGGTAGGGGGGTTAAAGAGCATGAACTTTCAACCTGGAACCAAAACCAACATTCCTCCACTCAACAGTCAGGTGACAGATAATCAATTCTTTTTAGTCCATTTCCCCATCTATTAAATGGGGTGATGATGGTACTTCACTTTCTTAGGTCTTTGCTATAAAAAGAAATAAGGATTCCCATGGAACAAATGACTATCAGAGAACTGTATTGCTCTAAACCTTTGTATCACTAACAAACTCTCTCAGGGACAGTCAGGCATCTGAGTGACAAGCTCTGGCTGTTGGTAACTGTGGATTTTGTTTTCCATATTTTAAAATGACAAGTTTATTAGGAAAGAGAGAGGCACCTGCACAATCACAGATGGTAGGAATGCTGCTTGGTACTTGTGGATTTAAAGGTGCTGGCATTTGAACCCAACAAGGAGAATTCAGCTGTAGGGTTCCAAAGAGAGGACTGGAGACTTTGGAACACCTGGTAAGAGAGAAGGTACGGACCAGCTCCAGATGGCCAATGAGGATGGAGAAGACGGACAGCTGCAGAGTGGGCCATGAGACCTGAATCTTGAAAATGCAGAAACACTCAGGTGGCTCAACCTGTTGTGGAAATAGTTGCCCTGGCTTCTGGGATTTCCAGGTACAAGCATGGAAGTCCCATAGTTTATATAAGTTCCCCTTGGTCAGCTGACTCAGAAGAAATGTAGAAGCCGGATAGGCAGACCTACCATCAGGGCACCAGTGACCATGCAGCAAAGTAGCACCACTAACTATTTTCTTGGGGGAGACCTTCAAAACCCCCTTCATCCTTAGAGGTTTAGGGACTGAGATTGCCCAACTTTGCAGGTAGATGTGTTAAAACAAATTTAATCATATTTGGATAAGTAAGGGTGGTATTTTCTGCATCCAAGTGAAACCAGAGACCCACAGCACAAACCATGGGGCAAAAGTTGCTGTTTCCCACCACATAAGTGGCAGGAGCCTTTGTCAAAGCAGTGGCAAGTTCACATCAGCTGGCCAGAGTATGTGGCCTGTGGGCAGCTCCTCGCTGGGCACCAGTCTCTGGGCTTGAGTCCCAGAGTCTCTGAAGCTCTGGTGGTGGTGGTGATGGCCATTCCACGGCAGAAGACTATAGTATGGCTACACCAAGGCCCAGTGCTAGCCAGTTTTGAGCTACAGAATACCCACTCTTCCAGGATCTGGTACCTGGCCCCAGAAGTTACTTGTGGGTATTATAAGTGGCAGTGGGAGGTAGGCATTTTACCACCTGCCACCAGTGGTTCCACTGAAGATCAGGCTGCAGGCAGAGGCTGGCAGTGATGATAGGCAGTAGTGGTTCCTCTACCATGCCATCCCATGGCAGAAGCAAGATTTTCTTGTGCCAGAGCAAACTAAGGTATAGAAAGCAACAGTTAGCCCTACAGTCCTTGGTCCAGGGCTGCAAGAAGGAGCATGGGGCCCCACTGGATCAGCTCCAGTGCTGTGGTTTCCTGGAGCTGCAGGGGGTAGAAAGACTCTTGGAGTCCCAGGACAAATCCTACAATGGTGTTGTAGTTCCTCCTCCCCTGACTTCTATGTTGTACACTCTATGGCCCTGAAGGACTATGACATATAGAGAGCTTCTGGCCCCACTGAGACTAGCTATGACTGTGGCTTCTTAGGGCCTATCAGCCCATGAGACTGCCCTGAAGTCTGTGCAGGCACCATGTTTTCCTTTTGATAGTTCCTAGATCTTAAAATGAACCAATCATGTGTGAGCTAAATGAATCACTCGTGTTCAGTCAGCCCATTAGGTAATTTTGGCTCCAAAATCAAGAATGGGTTCATTGATCCTAAAATGGTCCAGTCATTCACTTATAGTTGATAATGGTCCAGTCAGGTAGATAGGGACCATGAAAGAAGAGATAAGACAGGGCAGGAGCCAGCTTAGGGAATCTGTTCATGGCCTCCAAAGAAAGAAGATCAACAGTCAGCCTCCAAAGAAGGAAGAGAAGTTGAAAAGCTTTGCAGAGATCTGGTTCCCACACTTGTCTCCAGCCCTGACTCTGACATCCCCCCAAAGGAGCACCAAAGGCCTCAGGGCTGGAGTTTCAAAGAGTTGCTTGTTGTTGATGTGGGCAACAGCTCACAAAGAAATGTTAATGCTGGTGTACCTGACATTTTATCCTGGTGACCAATGGTACTACTAACCAGTGCTGACCAGCACTGTTGAGAAGTGACTGAAATTCTGTTTCTGGGTCACCTCTGTCCATTGCTTTTGATTGTCTGGCACCACCTTCCAATGTTGCTGTCTCCTTTGCCATCTGGTCCAGCCTCTGGTCTGTCCAGTTTGAGATTGTTGCTGTGGGCTGCTGTGGTGTCATCTCAACAGCCCCATCTGTGAGCACCTTAAGCTGCCACCATGAATAGGATCCTGGCCCACTGCTTGCCAGTGTGTCACAAATTCAAGGCCCTTGTTGATGGGACAGTGCCATCTTGAACAAGCAATCTCTTGTTTTAGAATTCTGGACACTGTGGACCCTATCTGGGATGAGACAACTGGCCAATTGTGTCATTAGAAACTCTTTTTTCTCCAGTCTGTTAAATAAACCCCAGTGTTGTTGTTCCCTGAACTTGAGTGGTCTTGGAATTGTTCACACAGGTGAGAACTCATAGATAATGACCTGTCCTCTACCTGGCCACTGTCCTTTGACTCCCTATCATACCCTTATAGCACTGTTCCATAAGTATTTTGGAGGTCTTCACATAAAGAGTGAGCCCAGGGTCTGAAACAGTGCTTGTAACACTCAAACCCAGCTGGTTTGAGTGTTTTTGCTTGGGTTGCCCACAAGCAAAAGCTCCAGGAGCAGAGGGGGAATCACCACCACTGCTCCAGTGGCTCCTGCTGCTCAAGTGGTACCAAGAAAGAGGCAGTTTTGCCCTACACTTGTAATTTCAGGTCTAGTCTACGGAAAAGTGTCCTGCACATGACTGTTAATAAAGAGCCTGTTGGAAACAGATTGACCTAAGTACTATATGTCATGCAGGACCCTTAGCTTGTTTCTCGTAGAAGCGGGGGAACTTTAGGGTTGATAATGTTTCACTGTTTGCCTGCAATCTCAGGTCTGGTGATATGGGAAGCAAGTCACAGTCCAAATTCTGTCACATTGCAGCTTTCAGAAACCAAAAGTTCATTCTCAGGTAGAGAAGCTCCGGTGCCCTACGAGAAGCTCCCATCACCTGCATGTGCTTACCTGTAGAAGCACAATATTCCTGGTCAGGATTCTGTTGGACTCAGAGTCCTTGTACAACTGGAAGTCTGCCCAGCTGATGGACAACTATCCCCGGGATTGTTGAGGGCTCAAACTTTAGGTACCAATACAGCAGGGCAAAGCTTCCAGTATGCTCTGGATCTTAAACTCTAAGATGCAGCAGTGAGGGTGGGAGGGAGTGTCTCTAAATAACAGAGCCAATTTGCAAGTCTTAAATAGCTTTACATTCACCAATAACAGCATATTTCTTATGTTATACTCATTAATAAGCAAAACAAACAAACCCCAAACCAACAAATCCTACCATTCCTCACATTCTTTATGCTTGTTGGCAAAGTGTGGAGTATAGATGAGACAATAGAAGCACTTACAGTAGTTCTGGGGTGGAGGACTTCCTCATTAGACTGTCAGCACCTTCCCAGCTTGGATGTTGTTGTTAGCAATTGTTTAAGCTAAGTGGCATCCTCCCCTCCCCGCAAAGTCACATGGGAACTGGGCCTTTGGATGGGTAGGGCAGAATCAGGCCTGGAACGTGGGGTCTGAATTGGTCCCTTGATTAAATATAGAATAAGCAGCTCTTTTCTTTTATTTCTGGTATCTTAAGCTTTACTCCCTGTTAGCTCATGAGTTTCTTGGGAACAGGGCCAAGATTTTTAGCCACACAATGCTAGATTCATTGTATTCAGTCTTTCTTTAAATATTTATTAAGTGGCTTTCTGGAGAGTAGAAAAGTTGGCTGGAGAGGCATTTTGGAGGGTCTTGATGGCCAGGTTAAAGAATCTGGATTCCTTTCAGGGGAGCTGGAAGTCACTGAGCGCTTTTGAGAAGGGAAGTGGTTTGCTCAAAGTGATGTTCAAGAAGGAACATTTAATTGACTGAGCAGTCATCCCAGGCATAGGGGACGTGCAGCCAGCCATCTTCCTCCTGGCCTGTCTTCAGTCTGGCGCTGTCTTTGAAACAAGAATGAGTGAACATCTCCATGGACCAGGCACTGTGTTGGGAGTCTTGGGTTTCAAGTGGTCTTACTCTCCCAATTGTCCAGAAAGGAAAGCCAAAGTAAAGAGTCTTTGAGTGACTTGCTCAGGGTCACAAAGCAGAACTGGTAGACAAATCCTTTTTTGCTAACATTTTACAGCCTCCAAACCTGGACCTCAGATTTGGAGTTCCCTGAGGTGTTTGGCAGAACAGAGCCATCTCATTCTTGGGAACAGCAGTCTAGAAAGCAAAATGCTTTCAAGCAACAAAGTGCACTATCTGCGTATTAGCCCTTCTGTGCTGAGTGGAATTCGCAGGGATTATTGTCCCCTAAATATGGGAAGAGACATTTGGTGGGCTGCAGCAGTGAAGACAAAACCTTTGCTGATTTTGAGCCATGTAACAATTACATTCTTAGCTCCTGGGAGGAATGCTTGCTGGGATGGCTCTTATTTCCTCTTGTTGCAAGATGATAATGCCTGATTAGAACACTTTGGCCTTCTGCACAGTAAACCTGTTTATTGGATTGAGTTTGTAATATCTGGCACATTAAGAATTACTTTTCTGTTGAGAGTGAAAAAAAAAAAGAAAGAAAGAAATCAAAACCACACACACACACACACACACACACACACACACACACTTCTGTCCACATACTCTTTCAATCCAGAGACCCTAACATTATTCTATGTGGACACATATTCATTGCAACATAGAATCAGCTCTGAGACAATAATTTTTTAGAAATTCAAGCTTGTTCTCTAACACCCACCATGTCATGAGGGAAATTTTGTGGCTCAAGACTGCCAGTCATTTATACCCTCCCCACTTAGGTGCCAGGAAAACCCACATAGTACAGAGGGGTCAGTGGGAACCCTGGGACAGACAGGCCTGAATTCTAACCCTAGTCCTGCACTTTCTAACAGTGTGACCTCGGTAGGTTGCTCAACCTCTCCAAGAATTGATTTTCTCCACTGTAATGTAGCACAATTAATTGAAGTCTTGAAAGATTAAACAAGGTAAGGGATGCAGAGGTACCTTGCACAGTGGGCACTCCGGGAATACTAGCTCATGGCTGGTAGTTGATACTTCTGTGCTGCTGAGGAGTTCCCAGTCCCCACCTAGAAAGACAAGATGGATGGCAGTTAATTTCACATGAAGGGTGGAGGAGGGGTGCGACATGGACTATGGGATTACCACTCATGTTCTACTAGCACTGTGTCTTGAGCAGTTAAAACAGCTCTCTGTGCCTCTGTGCTCTCTGTAAAAGGGAGTTATCTTTTAGATGTCTGGCAAGGCATGTTAAGGGACCTCATGCCCAAGGAGAGCTCTAAGACTTCATTGCTGGAACTATTTATAATTGCAAGGTCATGAAAACAACCCAAATGTCCCAAAACAGATGAATGGATGAAAAAGATGTGGTATATATACATAATGGTATAATACTCATCAATTAAAAATGACAAGTTTGATGAATTTATGATAACATGGATATACCTAGAAGAAATCATACGGAAATAAGTCAGGAAGAAAAAGACAGAAACCAAATGGTTTCACTAATATGTGGAACATAGGAAAAACAAACAAAAGGCCAGGAAGAAAAATCAAAACAAGTCAACAACAAAACTAAAGTACACAACTGGGGCTGGGGGGGGGGAGGGTGAGGAGGAGGGATCAGGGAGGGGAAGTGGTGGGTGAAACCCAGGGAATACAAAGATGTGAAATATACATTTAAATTATTTGAATAATAAAAAAAAATGATGGATGCAAACACACACACACACACACACACAAGACTTCATTGCTGGATATCAGACTGGTCCCTAGTCTAGAGCCACCAAGCAAGGAGGCCTGCCAGAGAGTCATCTTGGCATCATTGTTGTCTGCAGTGGAATAGATTTCTTACCCATACATATCTGAATCATTTTTCAATGTATACAGATGTAATAAATGGAGTATAAATTATAGGACTCTACTAAAGTTGTTTTCTTTCAGACAATGCATGATGAGAGAACAAAAGGAGGAACATGAATTTCATTTAACACCAAATATAGGTCCTCATACTTGCAGCCAAACAAGCTAGAAATTCTAGTCCCAAAACCAACTTGGAGTTTTGCTGATTTGGAAGCTGGTTATGGACCCTAGGTTGGGGAGAATATTGGTCCTGGCCAAGCCCACCTGCTGCTTACCATTCTTGTGAACCGATCTTTCTTGAATGGGATGATCCAGAAAGAAAGCACTACCTACCTCATGACCAAGAGCTTTAAGGGTTCCTCCACCACAGCCCTACTCTGTGCCCTGTGCCCATCCTCTCTGATCCCATCAGCATGAGTCTAAGAGTGAGACATTTCTACCCAGACGCACTTAGAAAGTGAGAGAATTGAGATGAGGAACAGTCCAGACAATGTAGCCAGGATTATGAATAGATTCCTTGATCCATTTCAATGCAGGGAAGGAGCTGCTCTCACAAGCTCCAGATGCCAACTGCATGTCCCACAATCCAACTCAGTTCTGTCCACTGTCTGCCCAGAAAGAACAGCAGCCTCCACACTTAACATACATTCCTGCCATTCTAGCGGAATCTTCGTAAAACCCAAAAGATTGAGTTCAGGAGCTTCCCAGTTGGTGTATGGAATGAGATCTGGGGGAGGGGGGAGGGGAGGGGAGCATGAAGGCCCCTCCCCTTTCCTTATACCTTGTGCTGTGTCCCTGGCTGTTCCTGGGTTAGAGCCCTGTATGGATAATCCATGGTTTAGTAAGTAAAATATTTCTCTGAGTTCTGTGGTTTGTTGCTTTAACAAATTAGTCCTACCCAAGGAGAGGGTCTTCGGAAACTGCTTTTCACGCAGTTGGTCAGAGGCACAAGTGACAGCCTGGAGCCATTACTGGTGTCTGAAGCAGAAGGCCCTCCAGGAGACCCGCAGGATAGATGAACTCTTTGGCCATTGGTGATAAAGTCAACCACCAGTGCCTTGCCCTCCCTCTCTGGAGGGCAGGGTGTGGGCCTGGAAGTTCTGTACTTCCAACCACATGGCAGGTTCTCCTGGAAACTAATTGCTTCCAAGAGTCACCCCACTCACGTAACAAAAGACGCCTTTATCATTCGCAACACAGGAAATTCCTAGGTTTGGGTTTTGGGAGCTGTGACTAAGGACATGAATCAAGTCTGAATGACCAAATAAGTATTTTCTTGTCAGTCACAAGATTGCATTTTTGAATCCAAGTAACCTAGCTCTAGAAGGCTGACTCTAGCCCAGGACTTGAAAGAAAAATTTGGGGACGCATAGACTGTAACAGTAAGAGTGGGGAAGTAAAAGCACAACCATGGGATGAGACAGTGTGGTCTAGGCAGGACCAGTGTGGCCTGGCAGAGTCTTCCCTCCACACCCACCACTGAGAACTCCACAGGCAAGATGTATCCCATTTCAGGCCTGTACTTATTTTTTTTATCTTTCTGGGCAGTAAAGTAGGAAGTAATGTCAATTGGATCTGCTATAATATTTATGCAAAAACTCACAGACCTTACCTCCCTAAGCTACCCCTGCCAGAACTGCTGGGTGACTCCCACAGGTAGGGCTGCAGAGGACACCTCTTAACATACCCTGGGTCAGAGCCTAAAAGTGCACAAAAATTACACACAGAAGAGACCCTCTGTTTAAGACAACCCCTGTAGTGTGTCACCAGATGGTGAACTCAGATTGGAGTCTGGAAGGTTTAGGCAGCAGCTACGGAGGAGATTGAAGTTGATCAGGACTTATGAGAAGTTTTCTGGAAAGGACCGGATAGCAGATTTGAGGTTTTGTGAGCATCTGGGCAAAGGGCCATGGGAAGGAAAAGGCAGGAGCATGTTGTAAGCTCACCTGTGGCAGCAGGAAGGTGAGGGTGTGTCTGTGAAGCACTCATCCCAGTTCTCATTAGCATCCTGGCCTACTGTGAGGCCTTTGCATGGTCACGTGGAACTTCTATGTACCTGGCTTTGACAGCCACTAAAATAGATGCAGCCACAGCCAGCAGAAGCTCACAGCATGGTGGGGAGACACATTATCTCAAGGGTTCTGAAGGTTGAATGTTCCTCAGAATCTCCTGAGAGCTTGTTAAAGCACAGATTTCTGGGCCACAACCTCAGAATGTCTGCTTCATTTGGTCTTGGGTAGGCCCCAAGAATTTGCATTTCTGACACTTTGCCTGGTGGTGTTGCTCCAGGGGTTCATGCTTAGGAGAATTCTGGCACAGGGCTATGAGATGCAGAGAAGATACTGCTCAGATATGTAGAAGCCATCCCAAAGAAAATACAGTAAATGGGGAGGACTTTGGAGTGAAGGGGGCAGAGAGGGAACTTGCTGAGGAAAGAAGCACACAAGTAAAAGAGCACACAAGTAAAAGAGCGGGGTGGCAGGGGATACAGAGCCTAGGGAGACCAGTGTCCAGGGAATGTCATTGTGGAAGGCTGGCCAGCCTGGATTCAGCCGAGTGGGGGATGGGACCTTCTGGAGGCCCCAAGAACGATTGAGGGGTTCTCAACTGAGAAAGGTCAGCCTTTCTCAAACACTTTTTCATGTTAGTGAATTCACCTCATCCACCCAGCTATTCCGAGATCTGATTTAACATATTTTACTGCCCACCTTCCTGCCTGTTATAGAAAAGGAAACTGAGGTTCAGAGGTGGCAGTTACTTTTTCCTGCTGATAGTAGAGGCAGGTAGAATGCAATCTAGACCACCAGCCCTCCCATATAGATAGGTTCACAAGCCTACTGCCTCTTCACACACCAGAGCCAAACAAACTCCTCCTGTTTCCATGAAATGCATGTCTTCGTCATGTTCACAATGTTAATAACAGGAAGTAAATCTGGCCACGTAATGTGAGGAAAGTAATAGTACCATGTCAGGAAATCCTGTTGCCCAGAATCCCTTGGGAATGTTGACTTTCCCACTCTGCCCCACTGGGATCCTGACCTTCTGCACAGTTGGCTTCCTCAGGTAAAACTGAGCCAAAAATGCTGGGCCCCTGGCCAGAGCCTGACCTTCGCCCTCTGGTAGTGAAGAGTCCCTTCCACGTAGCATCCACTGTGGGGTTGGAGGTGAGGGGGCAGAAGGCCAACAACACACTCCTCCCGGCTGCTGGACCCTGGCCTGCCAGGTGAGTCGTGGGTGGTGGGCAGTGGGCAGTGAGCAGGGGGTGGAAGAAGCTGGTTCAGACATGCTAGCCCTGCTGTGAAAACCCTGAGACAGGTACCCAGCCTCTCAGGAATTCTATTTCCTTATCTATAAGTGAAACAAAAGGAGTGAGGTTTAAATACATGAACTGATGCCTGGTTGGTGCATGCTAGTCTACTGTAGGGGGGCGTGGTGGTGGGGGGGCTCAATTCTCTCCTATGGCAGGGAGGGGGAGAAGAGTGAAGAAATAGGAAATGACTTTACAGATAGGCCCAACCTCAAGGCTCCAGGAATGCAGAGGCAATTCCCTTGGCAGCTCCTCTGTAGAGAGAACCTAAGTTTGCCTAGCAGGCAGCTGATGCTGTTGAATTATTGGCTTATTCTTCCATTCAGTGATCTTGTTTTATAACATGTACAACACTCATTCATTTTCACAAGTAATTATCTCATTCCTCCTATTAAACATCCCTGCAGCTTAGGTTGCAGTACTATTTATTCAATTATCTATTTCCTCAGCAAAGAGTAATGGAACCCCCTTGGAGCGCTGAGCCTGGGAAGTGCTGGGAATGCAGACACTATCCCTTTCAGGAATTCTGTCTGTTTGGGGAGGTCAACACTGATAACTAGATCATGCAATAAATTCACTAGCTACTGTGCTGGGAAGAGCTCGAGGGCAGGTGATACGCAAGCTTCTAGCAGGGAGACCTCATTGCTAGTAGTCTAAGTGCATAAGGGCTTTCTTGAGGGGTGACCTTTGAGCTGAGAGGTTGCAGGAACTCTTCTCTGATCTGCATCCTCCCCACCTGCTGGGCTTAACTGGATCTGCTCAAGTGCCTGACCACTGTTGCAAGCTGTTGGCAGGAGGGCTCCTCACCCATCCACCTCTCCAAAGTTGCTCAGCTGCTCACTTACAGCAGTGGAGTCTCCTGAACCAGTGCTCCAAAGGGCTAAAGTGAAAGCTGACATGTATTTTGTGATCTAGGTTCTTAAGTTTATTACCTCATGACAAATAGGGCAGTCCTGTTGCAATCTGAGGGGAGAGCACACCGAGGGGACCACACCACACGCAGAGGTGCGGTGAGGCACTCACCCTGTGCACCCACTTTTAGGAGTGCCAAAGATCGCAGTACTCAAGTGATATTGTGAAAAATCAAATTGTGAAAACAACCTTGATGAACAAAATATCGACCTTTGAAATAAGACAGAATCCCAAAGGAGTAGCAAAGGGGTGAAGTGAATGGGGTGAACAGGGCAAGTGCAGGCCTGGCTCCTATGCGAGGTGTAGATCCCAGGAGGCCAGGTTGCTTGCAGGCCATCCTGCAGACTGGCTGCCACAGGACCCAAGCCCATGAGGCAAAGCCACTCCCCAAGGCCTCAGTCCAGGAACACGAGTCTCAGAAACAGGTGAGCAGCCCAGGCCGGTGAGCAAGGAGATGAGCAGGTGGTGGGAGATGCATTTTCTCCATCCAGAGCCACTGCATCAGGGAAGTAAAACTCCTTATGAAACTCAGGGATAAATAAATGGCAAGATCTTTTCCAAGGAATTGCGGTTGGGGGATGAATTGGCTTCCTAGGGTTACCATAACAAATTTCACTAAACTGGTGGACCTGGAACAACAGAAATTTGTTCTTTTATCATTCTGGAGACAAGAAGTCAAAAGTTCAAAATGAAGCTGTCAGCAGGTTGATTTCCTTCTGAGGACTGTGAGAGAGAAGGCCTCTCTCACTACCTCTCTCTTGACTTCTGGGGGTTACTGATAATCTCTGATGGCCCTTGGCTTGTGAGCCCATCATGCCAACCTTTGGCTTTACTGATGCTTGGTATTCTCTGTGTCCAAATCCCCCTCTTAGAAAGATACCAGAGGCTGGATCAGGGCCCTCTCTAATCTACCACGACCCATCTTAATTTGACTACATCTGCAAAGACCCTATTGCCAAATAAAGTCATGGTCACAAACACTGAGGGTCAGGAATCGAACAGATCTTTGGGGACTTAATTCTATTCACAATAGGCGTATAGGGTTATTCCAACTGTGGGTTTGCTACATCATCATGATTGGGAGGAAGACAAATATTTTAATATTCACATTTCATGCATCTGTTTTTTTAAGCACTAACAGGAAGCAGAAAGTGCTTTTGAATAAAAGTGAAAAAGCAATCAAATGTCTACTTCCATTCTGTGTTATGATCTGCTGGGGGAGTGTAACAGAGACCATGAATGAGGTGGAGGGGTATCTGAACCATGACAGGAATAACTGCAGAGACACTGAGCAAGAGAGTGGATGGTGGCAAAGGTTCTGAGAGCCAGGGTCATGCCCAGGACCTTCTGGGAGACTACTATTAGAAACTTCCAAAGCCCCTTTGTGCCTCTGCAATGAAGGCCATGAATGGGGAACTCCCATTCTGTTGCTCTATTATTGGGGCAAATGACCTAGTAAGAATGAGGTTTGGCCAGATCGCTGGAGAGTCCCCACTCTGTTCAGAATTCATCCAAGCATACTTGGCACTCATCAAAATAGTATCAACATTGGGCAAGTTGAACGGGATTGAAATGAATTTCAATTTCTGGAATGGCAAATAGATTTTCCCTCTCATGTCATGCCTCTGCTGGTAGCTGCTTAGAGCACCATGGGGAGAAGTGTTCAGACTCTGAGGACCATAATTTATGTCTGCCTCAAATGCAGGAAGGACAAGTGATACTTTTACATATTTGCTATGCTCAATCTAACACAGTGGTGTTAGAAACAACAAAGTGAGAGAAAATAATATGCCTGAGTTCTCACAGCTAGTTCATAGCAGAACTCAGGCAGGAATACCCCCACTTCCTATGCCCATCCCAAACTCTCCCATCATTCTCCATGTTAGTGAGTGGCAAAAACATGCTTCCAGCAACCTGGGAATCAGCACCTTTCCCCCGCCCCCCTCCACCACTCTGCACGTTCATTGGCACATGTGGTTCACACCCCTCCTTCACCCTCTCCATAGCTGTCCACTGCTGCCCCCTTTCTATCATCCTCCCAGACCAAGGCTCCCAACAGAAGGTAATTTTGCTTCCCAACAGTTATTTGGTACTGTCTGCACACAGTTTTTGTTGCCACAACATGTGGGGAGAGGGAGCTACTGGTATCTAATAGGTAGAATTCTTAGAAGTCACAAGGCCCCCTACAACATTGGGCCCCACACCCAGTCCAGAATGCCAAGGACCTTGAGTTGGAGAAACCCTCTCCTTGTGAAAATGACTAGCATCTCTTGCCTAGACAAATTCAAAAGGCTTTCAGACTTCCTGTCACCATTTTACCCACACAGTTCATTCTTTACTCAGAGGCCAGAGTAATCTTAAAATATAAATCTTAATACCATGCTTTTATTCAGATCCAAGATTCTCACCAATACCCTGTAGACCTTGTGTGATCTTCCCTTTTTATCTGCCCTGCCTCCTTGGCTTCAGGAAGGAATCTTCACCTCCTGCCTCTTACAGCATTTATTATAATCTGTAACTGGTTATTTATCTGTAGGATTGTGTCATGACTTCTGATCACTCTCGTGTTAGCACTGCAGTACTATACTTGCAGTTTATTTATTTATTTATTCTTTAATTAACTTTTTTTTGAGACTAGGTCTCACTATTTTTGCCTGTGGAACTGTGGGCTCATGTTGCCCGTGGTACCACGGACTCAAGCAATCCCCAGCCTCAGCTTCCCAGGTAGCTAGGATTACAGGCGTGTGCCACCATGCCCCCCTACTTTTTGGGACTAGGTCTTGCTGTGTTGCCCCTGGTGGGACTTGAACCATGATCCCCAGACCCTGCCATGACTCCATAAGCTGTCGCTTACAAGCACGTGCCACCATGCCCAGATATACCTGCAGTTTAACAGGCTCTCAACAATAGTATCTTGGATGATTGAACAAATGAAGGGCTCCTGATGCCTGGGCTTTTTCCTCACCCTATTATAACCAGGGTGTCTCCTTCTTCGTTTCTATTTCTCTTCCATCAACCTTTTCCTTCTATCCTTTTCTATTCCATTAACTATCATCTTGTGCAGCAGACAACTTATATGTATTTATTGTGCTGATTAAATGTCGATCTTTGTGAAACAAATTCAGTTGATTTGCTTATTTGCATATCCTTCAACTGATGTGCCAGGAATGAATAACAGTCAGATATAATGAGCCTGTCAATGCTGGAACGATGCCTGGCACTGCCTGAAGGCAGGCACTGGACCAGGTGGCATTGTGCTGAGAGTCAAAGTCACAGGCATAGATCTCCAGCCCCAGCCCCAAGGGGAACATATTTGTTGGCTTCTCAGCAATGAAAGTGTCACTATCTGGCTCGGCTGAGGGCCTGTATCTTCTCAGCCTACATCGGTCAAATGGCATCTCCTCGGAGAGGCCATTCTAGACCATCTAGAGTGGCCTAAAAATCAATGTAGTCAAGCCTGAGTTTTCAGGAGGCAGAGCACAGAGGCAGGAACCTTGAACAATACTATAGAATTACCTACCTCCATGCTTCTTGCCACAGAAATCATTTAGTGTCTCAGGGTCAAGCTAATCTTAGATGGCCTGCTACTTGCAGCTGAAAGCACTTTAAGTGATGTTTGTTTGTTTGTTTTTAACCACATATATAAGCTTGTTAATTAGGGGTTGCTATAAAAAGTACCACAGACTGGATGATTTAAACAATAGAAATACATTGTTGAGCAGTTCTGGAGGCTGAAACCTCAAGATCAAACTGTCTAGCAGGGTTTGTTCCTTCTGAGAGCTATGAAGGCAGGGTCTGTTTTAGGACAGTCTCCTTGGTTTGTAGATAGCCAGCTTCTCCTTGTGTGATCACACCATCTTCTCTCTGTGTCTTCTGTCCATAGTTTCTCTTCTTATAAGGATATCTGTCATATTGAGTTAGGCCAATAGAAACAATTTTATTTTAATTGAACTATATTTTTAAAGATCATACTCCAAATACAGTTACATTATGAGGTACTACAGGACAAGATTTCAATTTCATTTTGGGGGAAAAGCAATTCAGCCCACAAACCACAAATCTAAAATTACTTTCCATCATAAAAGACTGGCTCCTAGGGCTGAAGACAGAGACCAGTCCATGGAAACTGTGCCTTCTACAGGCTCCCTTACAGTGAGAACCATGTATGTATGGACTTGCCAACAGCAGATCAGAGTGAAAATCTCTCTCCAGGAATTAAATTTCAATAGTCAGAGGAGAACACATACCAACATTAATAAAAAACCAAACAACAACAAAAAATAAACATGGTGTTAAGTGACCACTACTCATCATTGCCATGTAGCAGACTTCTGTTGAGGACCTTGTACGTGCTCTTTAACCCCTCTGTGAGAGTCTCTGCTCCTCCTCATGACAAAGAGGATGAGCTCAGGCCTGCTAATTAAGCCTGAATGGTATGGCTGATGTAGCCATGGCAGTGCCCCTCCCACCATCTTTCATGAGACAACCTGCTCTTCAGTTGTTGAACCACAGGAGTCTCTAGCCTTATTGGGGTGTTGCACCTTCAAGAACCATGCCTGATTCCACTTCCATAAGCCAAGTACTTCTGGGACCAGGAACTAAGGCCTAGCTGAGGAACTCCTCTGAAGGTCAGTCTAATATTTGCTCTAATCTCCCTATAGAGTTGGTTGAAGTCTCCTAGTTCCAAGTGTAAGACTGAGAGTCTTCTACCCATTCTCTCTAACAGTCCCTACTTCCTCAAGCCGCTCCCAATGCTAACTCTGAGTGTTTACATTCCCAGGACCTAAATTGGCACTGCTGGGGAGGGCATATCAGCATTAAAACCAAGACCTCCCCTGGGGACCCATTACAACCTTTCTAACCACTGCTCTGTCTGGAAGGCAAAGCCTGGAGGTTTGAGGACAAAAGATGGAGTTGGGTGCTATGAGCTCTAAGTGCTGAACTGATGGTCATTTTCACCTAGATTAGTGGTTAAGTAGCCATGTTTCCTAGAGTGTCGGGTGAAGGCATCATCTAAGGTCACTGCTTGGTGACAGAGTCAAGGCTGGGACCCCAGGACCCTGAGCCCCATTTGAGTGTGAATATTCTCTCCAGTCAGCCTGATTCAGAGAAGCAACTCTGAGGAGTATCTGAGCCTAGGAGGCCAGAAAAATGGAGGGTCCACCCCAGAGTGCAGAAAGAGCACCCCCTTCCCCGCTGCCACCTGCCTCCCTGGACCTCCTGATGAGGCAGACCTATGTCTCCCAGAAATAGTACAGAGGCAGCAATGAGTGGCATAAGCCCCTCTCCCCCTTGGCATTGCCTCTGCCCAATGAGGCATCACTCTTCATCTAAAATGAGTAGAAAGTCACCTTTTCACAGGAGAGCTAGAAGTTTTTGAAGACTGGGGCACCTCTTGGTGAGCCCTGCCCTGGGTACCTTATCTGCTCTATTTTGACTTGTGTGGCACAAGGGCCTGGAATAAGCCTCAGCACACACTGACTTCCTGGTGTGATGAAGCCTCACCAAAGGAACTCTGGAAGTTGGCTATTAGCCCTTACATCTCCAGGACTAATTCATTTTGTGGGCAACAGGAGAGAAGGTGGTATAACTTTTGACCAGTCTCTGGTTCCACAGGCACAGTGCACAGCTGTTCATTTTTCAAGGGTCACCTAAATGGACACTTTCCCTCCCCCTCCCTGAGCAGTTGTTTGGGTCAGAATGACAAAGGCATGACAAGACACAAATGGGTCACTCCAAGGCTTGTAAGGAACAGGCAAGGGCAAGGGAAGTCGTTCCATTCTGACCTTCACATGGAGATGCTTATTGCCACCTCATGCCAAGGGCTCAGGGCTCGATCGAGGGTCCTCTAAGCAGAAAACTAGTTGGTCCTGTGGTTAAAGGGTGACAGTGTGCCCGGTTTTATCCTGGGCAACCTCAGCAGGATGCTCTCCCAGAGCCCAAGGCCCATCTGCCTACCATCCTTTCAGGCAAACCTTCTAATTTGAACATTTGCACTCAGTGCCAACTTCCTTCCTTCTGTAAGACCTCTCCAGCAAAGACTATATCCAGTTGTTTTCCCAGACAAGACTAGCAACCCACTGCCACTGGAGCTGAGTTTTTATATGTCAGGTATAAGTGTGAGTGTTTCCAATAGTTGCAGGTAGATAACATGGAGTAACACAAAGCAAAGACTTTGGAACCAATCATATCTGTCTCTATGACTTCAGGTTATTACTCTCTGAGTCTTAGACTCCTTATCTGTAAAATGGGGTAATAAAACATCACAAATTTGTCTTGATTAGGTGAGATAGTACAGCTCTTCATCACACAAAAACGTAGCCTAATCCTTCACTTCCACCCCTGGTCCCCGCCTACACAATATGATCACAGCAGTTAACCAGGCTACATGCAAGGACAAGTGGTCCCTACACTGGGCAGGCATCTATATGTAAATCATACAGGCTTTGGAGAACCCTGAGTAAGTTGGAGTGGAGGTGGGTTCCCTTCATCTCTAGCTCCAGGCAGCCTCCCCTCACACTGACCCTGAGGGCCAGCAGGGAGTGTTCTGCCCTTTCTCTGGCAAGAGTCTCCTTCACACAGTATCTGAGTTGCATAGGCAAGTGCTCTGAGGACCTTGGTTCAGAGGAGAGGTGGGATGGGGGTTGGAGGGAGGTACCAGAGAATCAGGGCCACCATGCTGCCTGATACCCATCCTGGCAGGCCTGAGCTATTTTTATTTCAAGATGTCCTTCAGCAGCACTAAAATTGTCTCCTCCTTCCCTCTTTTCCTTGGGCCCTAATCTCTGAGCTGACCTGGCTCTGGCTCTGTCTTTACCAGCCTGCTTTTCTATACTCAGATGTGCATAGGAGGTGTGGAGCTCTGCTCAAATGCAGGGATATGTGCCTGTGTGTGCAGGGGCATATATCTGTATGCAGCAAGCATGCAGGAGCCTATACATATACATGTATCTTGCACATATCTGCATGTAGCACACATGCATGCAAGGATGTATACATGTGGTGATGCATGTGTGTTTGTGTTTCAAAGATTTTGTGTGTGCGACATGCATGTGATGCATTGTGTTCGTGTCTGAATGTGCAAGGGTACACTTTTTCTTTTTTGTTTTTCTTTTTTGAGACTAGGTCTCCCTATTTTCCCCGGGGAACTTCAGGTTCACGTTGCCTGGGGCATCATGGATTCAAGCTATCCCCAGCCTCAGCTTCCCAGGTACTTGGGATTACAGGCATGCGCCACCACACCCAGCTATTTTTTGAGACTAGGTCTCACAATGTTGCCCCAGGCAGATTTTGGGTCTCAAACCCACAGTCTCAAGTGATTCCTAGTCTCAACTGCATTCTGTAGCTGCACTTAAAGGCACGCACCACTGTGCCCGGCAATGGGGTACACTTTTCAAAGGCATAGCTACACAAGGTGTGATTTCTAGTAATATGCAAGCATGTGCTTGAATCCATGAATTGATGCATGTAGATATGGTAAGGGTGTGTGTGCAAGAGGACTTCTGTTACACAAATTCTTCAGTGATGTTAGGTGAATAACCACAACTGTCAGACCAGTGTTCAGAGGTACAGATTGCTAAGGGGTACAGCTATGTCAGTGGAACAGTGGAACTGCCCTACTCCTTGTGAGTACTAATAAATCTTCTGAATCCTGATCTGCCACCAAACCAAACACTTTGCTGTACTATCTCATCTAGTCATAATCCAGGACCCGCCTCCACAATATAGGTTGCCCCTCAGACCAGAAACAGCAATGATGTTGCTCAGGAAGCAACCAGGGTGACTGCAATTGCTCTTTTGGGAATCTACCCAAAAGAGACCTCAATGTGAGTACAAAAGGACACCTGTGCCCAGATGTTTACTGCAGCACAATTTATAATTGCAAGGTCATGGAAACAACCTAAATGCCCCAAAACAGAGGACTGGATGAAAAAAATGTGATATATATACACGATGGAATATTACCCATCAATTAAAAATGACAAATTTGACGACTTCATAACAACATGGATGTATTTAGAAGAAATCATATTAGCAGAAACAAGCCATAAAGAAAAAGGCAGAAACCAAATGGTTTCATTAATGTATGGGATATAGTGAAAAAAATAAAAGCCTTGAGGAAAGTCAAAACAAGCTAAGCACCAAAATGAAGCGCACAACTATGAGCAG
>PVHY01007982.1:0-64187 GCA_004024945.1 Uropsilus gracilis
CTCTCTCACAGGGTGACCCGAAGGGACTTTTTGCCTTGACTTAAACACCTACAGGCCTCTCTCTCTCTCTCTCTCTCTCTCTCTCTCTCTCCCCTCCCTCCTCTCTCCTCTCTCTCGCCTCTCTCTCTGTCTTAAACACCTACAGGCCTGCCTCTCTCTCTCTCTCTCTCTCTCTCTCTCTCTCTCTCTCTCTCTCTCTCTCTCCTCTCCTCTCTCGTTCCAAAACGGGCCATTCACCGGTTTTAACCTTTAACTTAACCTTGAACACCTCTGCCTGCTTCTCTCTACAAAACAGGATACAAGTAGGCCATTAGCTTTTTCACTGTACCTGCCTACTATTGATATGCAAACATCAGCTACCAGCTTCTCTCTGCTTTCTTTCCCTCTTTCAGACCTAAAAAGAAAAACTTAGAAACACAGTTTAAACTCTACACTCTTGTGGGTTCTTTCCACTACCCCCACCCTTCTCAGCCAAAACACAAAACCAACGCAAACCTATCAGTGCAGACTAATTTATTTCTAACAAAGTGATTTCTAATTGTCCTAATAACTACAAAAGAAACATGTAAGACTCAGAGTACTTTAACATTGTCCAAAACCTTTCTCAGCATTGTCCAAAGTCCTTTCCCTAGATTGCCCAAAAATCCTCAGTCTCAGTCCTGATCATCTCACCAATGTCCAGTCAGGTCCATCTCCAGATGCTTGAAGGCATGTTCCTTTGGCTGCTCCCTTGGCTTGCTCCTCCTTGTCTTCCACGCTGTCTTCTCCTTGTCACCTTCAGGTAGCAGGAACTTCATGGTACCGGACCCAGCCAAGTTCACTTTCTTTTTAGGCCTAACTTTTGCACGGCCTCTCGCAGACACAAGTTAAACTCAGCAAAACAAACTGCAACCGAGAATTCAAATCTGCAAACTTCTTAACTGCATCTAGCATCCATGCTGGCAGCCTGAGCAAGCCAAGGGTTGCAGGCCCCTGGTGACCAATTCCCATCTCTCCTCCATTGAACCTCTCTCTCACTCGCTCTCTCTCTCTCTCGACCATAAACCTGGCACAGAGATGCAGTCAACACAGAACAGCACACTCCCCCTGCCAAAGGACGGATGCCTGCAGAATAGCAGTGGCAGCCGGGCATGGTGGCTCATGCCTGTAAGCTTCAGCCTATGAAGCGGCTGGGGCTGGGGATCATGGATCAAGTCCCACCTGGGGCCCGTAGTGAGACCCAGTTTATATATATATATATAGCTGGGCATGGTGGCGCATGCCTGTAATCCCAGCTATGTGGAAAGCTGAGGCTGGGGATTGTTTGAGTCCCTGGTACCCGGGCAACATGAGCCTGCGGTTCCATGGGCAAAAATAGCGACACCTAGTCTCAAAAAAAAAATTAAAAGAATGGCAGTGGCCTGACAGCAAAGATCCCTAAAAGAAGACTTGGAGACCTACCATCAACTGAAGACTGTCCCCATGAAGGAGCAGCTCTACCAAAACACAAGACTAGGAATTGGGTCCCCAAAACTAAAGACATGAAACATAATGGGATGAAGCAGCAAAATGAGACAGAAAACAATAGAAAGAACAGCCACCAAGAAACAAAAACATGGATATAAGCCAAAGGCGCTCGGAATGGCCAATGATTCTGAGCCAAAAAGACTAAAGACTAAAGGGCTTAACATGGACAAAAAGACTAAAGGGCTAAACATGGACAAATAACAAATGATGTTTTCTCCTGCTTATAAATAATACATTTTGACTAGACAGGGAGTCAGACCCCAAACAATCTCTAGAAAGTTAACATCAGTCAGTGAAGTGATCAGTAATGATCCTAATAAGTCCCATAAGGGAAGACATAGAGTGAGAGTATTATATTCCATTCTCAAGTCATGTGCTAGCAAGGAAGCTATTTTCCTTTTATTAAAAAAAATACAGAATGTTTCTAAAGCCCCAGAAAAGAGCCTAGATCAACCATTTAAAATGATCATTCTCAGTTTTCATTTTGTGAATCAGAGACTACCATTACTTCCAAAAAATAGTATTTTACTGTAGTTAAGAGCACTAATTTTGACCCTAGTAAGGGAGCTTAAACCATAGCTCTGCCTTCCCAGTGACCTCAGGCAAGCTAGCCATCATCTCTACACTGTTTGCTCATCTTTGAGGTGGAAACAAGGGACTGCTCTTCACTATATCATTCTAGGGGAAAGTCAGTGTGCCCTGAATACTAAATATAGGGTTGATAAGATGATGCATATAAATCGCCAGACATACTACTTATCATCTGCCTAGCATAAATCAAGGTTTTTATCATGAATTCTTCCAGGCTTCACAATACTTGACAGAGAGATGTGTCATTGCAGGGGATGACATCAAAGGGGTAGCACCACCACTAGTGTGAGGATGTTAGGGACATAGTTTGATTTGCAAAGAACAATTGTAACTTGATATCCTCCATACTTTTGGGGGATCCTATCCAAATATCCTTGTGTATTTGATCACTTACTATGACAACAAAGAATAATTCAGTAAGCCTTATTCAAGTCATCCATCTTACCTATCTCACGTATCTCAACACCTCATACCATAAGCCAGATGCTCAAATATTTTTTAAATAACTTAGTGAATCCCATTTTGCCCAATTTGAAGGCACTGCTCAGCTAAGTCCTGACGTGTGCAATGTTATACTGTCCAGAAGAGAATACACAGAATGAGTTTGTACCAGCTCTCAAGGTTTCTGACAAGGAGTTACTCAACAATTAAACCCACTTGTCTACTAGGCAACCTTTTTTGAACTAGTGTTTTGACCATTGTAGGGTTAGTGAGTTGATCAGGCTTTTTTCTCCATTAACCTGTATAACCAGCATCCGGGGGTGGGGGAGGTGTGCAACATCCCCATGATTGTGTATTCCTAGTGGGTGTGCACATGTGTTAGTAGGTACATCTGGGCCTGGGAAGAGGCAATAAAGGAGCAGCGCCAACCTGGGTTGAGCGTATGAGCACAATGGGAGAACACGAGAGAACTGGAGAAAGCGAACAAGCTCAGAGAAAGAATGTGAAGATTCCTGCCTCAGCCTGGCCCTGGCCCTGGCCCTGGCCCACCTTGCCTGGTGAGTCTGTGTAACTACTAGGAGCAATAAAGAACCTACGCAGACTGGCCTGCCTGTGAACTGCAATTGGTCACACAGGATGTTTTCCTTACAACTGGCGACGAGGATAGGGTAGCTCCACAGAGAGAGAACACACCAAATGGAGTGGAGAGCAGGATGGTTCAACAGATAATCACTAACCATAGTAGAAAAAAAAAGTCAAAGAAAGTCTTTTAATGATATTTCTTCCCTGGTGAAGGAAACATGACCATTTACTTTATTGCTCCTGATGTTGGAGCGAAGAATGACCAGTTGCTCTTTGAGAAATAACTTTCCTGTGATGAGACCTTATTTTGATTCTAAGAATTCCTGCTCTAAACTGAGAGGTGAATTTGCTAGCAACCTCTCAGATTCAAATCCTCTAATGGAAAATTAATTTAAGCTAGTACAAAAGTTAATTCCCAGAATGAAGGCAGTATCAGGACCTTACATGCTATTAATGAATCACAATCTCTGTGTACTAAGGGTGAATTGTAGGGCAAACAGCTTATTGCTATTCCCTTTTTCAAAAAGGTCTGGGATGTGTTCCATTTATAAGTGCTTATATGAGTACATGACTCCACTATATTCTGCCTTTAAATGCTGAAGATTTATTAAAGCAAGCAACTCACTGCCAGACAAGTATTATTAGAAACATTTTTATTTAAAGTCAGACAATAGAAAGGAGTCACAGAAAAAAATTACAGAAACTTGCAACAGAATGCAACAAAGAAATTAGTAAATGAGAAGATATTCCTGACTTTTTTCTAGCAATTTGTTAGACCTTAAATAGAATAATTGATGAATTCAGCAAAGTAAACCCCTTGCTGGTATCTCAACACAGCAGATTAACAATTTAGTTAATCTACTAAATTAGCATCTACTAAAACCATCCAAAGTGAAACAGTCAAGGCAGCATTTCCCCAACATATGAGGTACAACTGGGGGAACAGAAGTAATACTACCACTAGAAGTTCAAAACAAACTACCTCTTAATAACTTTAACCTGAATTTCAGCCCATAGATGGAACTTGTGGGTCTGATAGAAAACAGGCCATTTTAAGTCTGGACACAGTCCCCCTCCAACAACACACAGACACACACGCACACATGCGCGCACGCCCCGCATTCAAAGACACAAGTGCCATTAATGTCCTTGCTATTATGCGAGCATAGAGGGCTAGACCAAAAACAAAATGACATAGACCCTGAAACTCTGAAACATTTGCCCTCTCTGAAAGGGTAGGAATGGGATTGCAGTAAGGAATGCAAAAAATTTTTAACTTTGGCAAGTAAGTATACAAATGATTATTTCTTGATTGTCATTTTTGTAAGGAAATATTCTACCTCTTGAAAACATATTCTTATCTGACTTCCCTCTCAAACATTTGGAGGATAAAGTCATATAAAACAGAGGTGGACTAAAACCTCTTATTTGTCACTATGGTTATTTTCTCTTTTAAAAAGCATATAAAATGTACAGTTTATCACTGACAACACCAAGATATTGCTTTTTACTAGAGGTTTGGGAACAACACAACTAATTTTTTAAAAATTAGGCCTCTATATATTTAATCTTTGTAAAATAAACTATGTATTTGACCGAATAAAATAATACTAATTGATGGAAATTTCATCACTTATCTCAACCTTAATACCCTCACAGAGGTAGTAGAACCAGTTATTAAGCCAAGTAGTATGGAGTCCTGATAATTTACAGAGCTGATTTTTTTTAAAAAATGCTATAATTAGCTGTTTACTTTCTTATAAATAAATTCTAAGTTTAAAAAACATAAAACAATGCTAAAAAATACTATTTTAAAAACTCATCATATCACTTGAGGAAATACATTTTCTTTGAGCCCATGATTTTGTCGACTATCGCACATGAATGGTCTGGAACAAAGGGTTTTTAAGGACCAGATACCAGATCTAAACTCAGAGTCAAGTCATGACCAAAAGGGAAAATTACTGTTTGTGGTGTCAGAATAAAACGAATTGTAAATGCTACTGGGAATTCACTTGTTGACCTATCTTCATAGTTTTGATTGAAGGAGGAAAAGGAAAACATAAGATTTAGTTCTCCAGTATTTCTGGTTTTACGTCTGGAGGGCCCACAAAGTTGCAGAATATTGAAGAAACATCAAACTCTTAAGTAAAGCTGCCATAATCCTATTTTCACATTGTTTGGTTGGGAGGGAGGAGACAAAAAGAGTATAGGTACCCTGCATCCACAAAACAGGCATCGTTAATGAACTGCACTCTTTCTGATATGATCATGGAATGCTTCTGTCACAAGTGCTCTAATAGTTGACAGCACCTCTAAAATCTAAACTGGGATGGATATTGGGGAGCCATTTGGCAAAGCACCCAGTGTCAGCCCAGAAGTAGGCTTGTTTAAAGGGGAAAGAAAAAAAGGTGAGGACAATATGTGTTCTGCCTCCAAAAGTATAAAATACAGTTTAAAATGTTTTTATTTCTTATTAAAAATCAAAACTTCTATATGTCATGTTCTTAACTAAAGTCCTTTCTTGGGCCTACATCCTTTTCAAGAAAGGCAGGATATTTGGGCTTTGTTACAAATTATTATTGACAATTATCGACAAATAATGCTGATATACTCAAAAACAAACCCCCAGCAATAGTGAATAGTTATTGAAACTGATTCCAAAAATCACATTAAACTACTTGGGACAATTGCATTACATAAATGCTAAACTGTAACATATGAATTAAACAGCTTTAAGCACTCAGGATCATTTTTGTTACATACTGTCAAGGCTTAGATTTCCAAAACAAGCTTTATTTAGGCCATTTAAGTTTACAAATAACTTATCTGTCCTTCTTGCTTCTATCTGAACATATTACCAAATGCTGTCAAACCATTTCTGAAAAGATAATTATAATTCTTCATTTCAGAAAGTCAGAGAGCCCTATTACTGAAAGCTGCAGAGGCTCTAGTGATGGATTGACTGTAGCCTACCCCCTTTGATTTACAGCCTTTAGCACAGACTACTCTTGAGACCAGTTATCTTTGCAAAAGGGTAAACTCAGGGAAAACATCTCTACCCTTAAGCTCCCATGTTGTGCAAATCTAAGATTATGGAAAAACTTCAGATCTTGACCCCTAAGATCAAGGATTAACCAAAGGAAAATCAAATACTTTTATCAAGAAAGAAGTCACTGAGGCAGATCTCAGTATCACTTGGTTGCAGAAATATATACAAGAGGTGGGAATACGCATTCTTTTTTTCTAGGAGTAAACGGCTCTTTTACACATTGAATAGGCCAATTTGCCCACACCACACATGCTATGACTTAAACAAAATGTATCATGCACCATGTCCCAAGGATCTCATTAAGACTTTTCTGCATTCTGTCACTATCCAACCTGCATAAAATAGGTAGAGAGATCAGATCTTGAATCAAAATTACAAGGTTATATAGCTCTGAAGTCTCATATCTTATTGGCATACAAATGTTTACAGGAATTGCTAAGTTGATAGGTTAATATTCTCTGAAACAACTTCTCAGCAATTCTATTTATCATCTGAAAGTTCATAAAGTGGGTGAACCACACAAACCATGTTATGAAATTTTTACAAACTTAATGAACCCTATTGCAAGTGTAATGATTATATTTGTGAAAGTCAGTAAGCAGATTTATATTTACAAATAAGTACTCATTCCTTACATGAAATTTGTGAGCAGTGAAAATTATACCCACTTCACAGATAAGAAACTGAACATTGAAATAAAACCCACACTAATCAATTCAGAGCAAGAATATGGATTCACTGTCTTCAAACCTTCCCCCTACATAGGAGCTCTTTTCCTTCCTCTAATTCAGCAAAGAGGCTTAGATGAATGCTCACACAGGATTGCTTTACTATTTAACTACTATTACACTCTTAAAATAAGTAGGGTTAGAAAGGGAAACTACTATTTAGAGTTTTATGGCAAGTTAAAAGATAAAGAGAAATCTAAGGGAATATTTCATTGCAGCCTAATTCTCGGTCTTGGTATACAGTTGCATAAGAGGGTCCAATACAGAAACAGACATAACTGCTGAGACAGAGTTTGAAATCACCCTAACATCACTCCAACATTTGATTCATTTCTGGCTTCCAACTTACCGCTAAAGCTCCACAGACAGGAGTTTAGAGCAAAATCTAAAGATATGGGAAAGTAATTGCTCAAACTAATTTATGATCACCTGGGACATATTATGGGATCACGTTATGATCACCAACTCAACATCCTTATAGATGCCACTGTAGTCAATATAAAAGGGAACTTCTGTCACAAATTAGGTAAGTTACATCTCAATAAGTCTCATTCAAATTCTTTAAAGACAAGTTTTCTCTCTAAAAATGTGACTTCTAAGCACAGGGACAGAATTTACTTTTCACTGTACTTTTCATTTACGAGAGTAAGTACAGTGTTACATTTTCAGGGTAAGTCAAATTACATGAATTGTGAATACACCATTTCACCTTAAAAAGCTTAATTCATTGGAAAAAGTGACTACGTATTACATTTTGGTAAGAAAAAAAGCAAAAAAGAGTATTAAAGTAATCCAACTATAGACTATTTCCTAGCTAAAGTTATCTTTAAAAAGTATTACAAGTAAAAATCATTACTATAAGCATAAATAAAACATTGTCAAATTAAATATATTGTTAAATTTGAAAGTGAATCCAAACTTTCTTGCAAAATAGCTTCTCGGACACTTGGTGTGATAGGAGCACAATAAACACTAAGTATTGAACATTACCTAATTTGCATTAATATTTTAAATTTTACCTTTTAATCTTTTAACATCTCATTTAATAGTAAAAAGATCTGTTAAGAATTTGGATTCTACTTTGATCTTTAATTTACTAAAATTCAGCAATTCTATCATGATAAGGTATACTATTTTGGAATCCAAATATGTGTGTGTATGTGTGTATATATTCTCTTTATCAAATTTATTCACTTTATTGGTTTTTATAATAAAGTTCATTTGTACAGTAAATCAAAATACCTTCAATGGTGAGTTTAAACTGCATTTTTTAATACAAAAAACTGTTCCTTCAAGTCATTTTTGGCAGCAATGTAGCCAGAGTAGAAACAGTAAGTATTCCTTCCTTTACACTTGAACACAATGAGCTTCTAAGTAGGCAGTTTGTTCACTTAACTGAAACCTCATTTTATACCAAATCAGAGTAAAAAATTCCAAAAAGAACAGGAAGGATATGCATTAATATTAAATCGTATGTGTTAGGTTCCCACAGAACTATTTTGCTATATATAAGATCACTTTCTCATGGGTTGTTTTCAATCAAGGACTTATTTTCTCTACTTTCACCATCTTTTATAATGAAACGCTCCTTTTCCAGTAACTTACTGGAGTTGTTATCAGCAAACATTATCTTATACCTCCAGTTCAAGACATGAAAATCGGAATATTAGTTTCAATTATAATATGTATTGAACAAATTAGGCTGCCACTATATATGCTATAATAAATACATGAGAATGAGTATAGATTACTTATTCATAAAAATGTAACTTCTAATCAAATTGGGAGATTTCATTGAAAGAACATTAAATACTTAAATACCAGACAGTCTCCTGTGTTACAGAATGTCAGTCAGGTGAGATCTGAAAGAGATTCTTTATTAGTAGCCATATACATTAACTATACCTTCAACCTCTCTGTTTACTTGCTATTTAAGGATTATAGAACCTGGACACCAAAACATTATCAATGCAATTACCACTACAGACTCTCACTGGATTGTTTAAAATTTGGTTAAAAATTCCCAAAGTCATGATGTATACAATTATTGCAGCTACATCATTTGAAAATAAAATATATTATGCTAACAACAAAAAAATATCGAAGCACATAAACATCACAATATAACAGTGTAACTCATAACTATTTAATATGAAAAAATTAAAAAATTATGTTAGAGAACTTGGTAATCTTTCACTTCAGCAAAACAATCTATATATCTCCAACTTCTATGATACAATAGACAATACTTCAAAGAAATGACATTCAAATGCCTGTTTACACAAATAATATTGCCAATACTAATAAAAGTGATGCCCTTAAACATGAACTGCTCATCTAATTGTGATTTTAAAAATGTTTTCTTTACTTCATTTAACATTTTAGTTAGCAATGAGCATTACATATTAATCAGTTCTGTATTGACAAATAGAGAATCCTAGTCAAAATACTGTTTCTCAAAAGTAATATACATCATATTGCTTGAAACTAACAACCATATAAAAATGGCAATCATTTATCTAAACATTGATTATGAAAGACAACTGGCATATATTCAAGCAGAGTGTTGAATTCATGATGGTTTATTTACAATAAAAGTACTTTTACTGAAGCTAACATGATATATAGTTTTCTATGTCAATTACTACAGTCTTTTAGTTATAAAAATATTATATAAAATACCACAGGCTTTAGAGGATATAACTTCATGTGGTTTTGAATACTAGCAGCTGAAAAGTGTTTATAATTTAAAAATAAATAAACTATAGAGGTAAACCAGTTACAAAACAGCAGAGGACTGCGATAGTCACAAGAGTGAAAAGAATTGCTTAAGTACAACAATAGCTAACAAAATGGTGAAGCAGTTGGATCAAAAGTTTTAAAAACCTCTTTCAGAGACTTGTCATCTTCTCTAGTGGGATCATTATCTGTACTGGGGCTCACCTGCCCTGACTGTTTTGCCTGCCTTGGGTCACTATATTGGGGTCTAATTAAGCCTGTTAATGCCTGAATAGGAAGACTGTGCACTGCTGGAACAGGAACCAAACCAGAACCTCTGACACTATCTGCTGGTGGGTCAGCTGGCCCATCAACATTGACATCCATGTTTGGAGTGGCTTTCTGTGGTAGTACTGTTTCTCCAGAAGACTCATTTTTGTCACTACTTTTTAAACCACATTTTTTCTGATTCTCTGCATTTTCTGTTGCTAGCTCTGACACAGATGAGGAACCCTGTTCCCTCGGGTCATACAGACTAATACCACTAAGAACTGAACTTGTAGCTCCCAGTGGAAGGCCAGCTGAAGATGACAGTTTAGGGTCATATGGAGGCAAAGCTCCAGGACCAGAATTGCTAATTACTGCCCTTGAAAGCTGTGACGAGCCAGGATTAGATCTGGCTAAATGAGGGGTACCCTTTGATGTATGTGTATCTTTCAAAACAGCCTGTTGAGACTCTGTATTTTGTCTGTGAAGTCTAGGATCAAAGTTTTTTTGCAGCCTAGGATCTCCTAATTTATTTCCTGAACTATGTGAGTCTCCAAATTGTTCTAGGTAGACTTCCCTGTTTGTTGTGTTAATTTTGGTTTTGGCTGCTAATTTTGAATCAGTGGGCACTGTATTTTGATGAAGATCACTTTTTGTATTCCATAACCTATTGAGCCTCTGGTCAGCTATAAGAGGGGGCAGAGGTAAATTGATTGAAGATACTGGGTCAGGTTTAGGTAAAGGGACTGGAAGTAAGTCTTCTGGAGCCCAAACGATGTGTTTTGCAAAGTTGGGTTTGGTTAGGATGATATCCATTTTAATGTGACTGAACTGTCTCAACTGTGACCTTGGATCCTGGAGAACAATACCAGGGGAAGAATCCAAAGGTATTAAGAAAGCTTTTTCTCTCAGTTCTCTTTCTGTATCTTCATCATCATCATCTCCTCTTTTGTGCTTTGTGCCAGCATTTGCATGATGTAAATCAAACTTTGCTCCACTGACAGATGAGCCTACATGACCACTTCCATTCCCTCTTAATTTCCTTGGGTCCCACGCAAGTCTAAGGTCCAGAGGAGCAGACTCAGAAGACTTTCTAACATCTTGCCTTGGGATAGTCCTAAGTCTAGGGTCAACAACTTGGTTTCCTTTATTTTTCTCTTTAGCAAGTCTTGGATCTGTGGGGATACTGAGTTCTGTGGAAGCCTGTTGCTGATTCCTTAAAGTTTCTGTTTGTTTCTGTAATGTTTTCAGTATTGACTTGACACTGCTTCCTTCTTCTTCTTCACTACTGGAATACCAGTTAACAGTATCATCTAAATGTAGACAAAAACTTACAGTAAAAAACAAAGTATTTGTATTTATCCTTAATTAAGATTAAAAATAAGGGTACCCTAATTTCAAGAAAATGCATCATAGAAATGTCAGGTTCAATGCTGCAGCAAGATCTAATAAACAATCATAAATTCAGTCATTAACCTGTTATAAAGAGAGAGGTACAATATTAGAACATAAGTGATGTCCTTCTAGTAGGAGAAAAGTCAGGATCTTTCATTAGAACTGGCCAAAGGTTAGGGGAGAAAAAAAACAAACTGTTGGAAAGGAATAACAAAATATTTTGGATTTCTGTAACTCAAGTAATTCTGAAATTTCATGACTACATTTATTAAGCAACGGAGACATACTAAAAAAAAAATCTGGAAAGAAAACAAAACACTAATAAGGATGATTAAGAAAGCAATGAAAACATGAGGAATGAGATACTTTTCATTTATACTATTATAAATGTTTCACCTGTGTGAATATATTAGCTATTCAAACATTAAATTTAAAAAATTACAAAATTCATATCCTGAAATATTAACTGCATAAGAATACTTTTGGAGGAAGGAGGGAGGAAGTGCAAAACAGGGAAGGGATGACCACAGGGAAGAGGGTAATGGTTCATGGGCAACAGGGTGGCAGGAGAATTATGAGGATCACAACCACGTAAGAAAAAACTTAGTAGTTGTCTGTTTTATTTATGTGGGCCATTCTTATTGGTATAAGATGGTATCTCAGTGTGGTTTTAATTTGCATTTCACTGATTATTAGTGAAGTGGAGCATTTTTTTCATATGTCTATTAGCCATCTGTATCTCCTCTTTGGTGAAGTGTCTTTTTAGTTCTTCTCTCCATTTTTTGATTGGGCTTTTTGCTTTGTTTTTGTTGAGCTGTAGGAGCTCTTTGTGGATCTTTGTTATCAGACCCTTGCCACTTTTCTGCAGGGCAAAAATTTTCTCCCAGTTGGTTGGGGTTCTTTTTGTTTTGTTTATTATCTCTTTTGCTGAACAGAAACTTTTTAGTTTTATATAGTCCCAGCTGTTTATGTTTTCCTTCATTTTAGGAAAAAAACAAAACCACTTTGAGCCTTTCTTCTAAAGTCTACTTTACCCTAGTGTGTTGGATACAATGTTAAGGACCTGGAGGATTAGAATACCTCTGTTTAACAGAAGGGATTAAAAATTGATGCCTCACAACAGTGAATCTCCTCGTTCTTCATTAAAAATACAGCTTGGGTCTACGGCCATACCACCCTGAATGTGCCCGATCTCGTCTGAAAATACAGCTTGGTTCTGATTGTGTGTGTGTACATACTTACATGTGTATGTGCATATGTATATGTATACACATATACACAGGTATCACAGAACAGCTTGATCAATAGAATATTGACGATATTCTCACTTTTACTTCATCTCACTGCTTACTAGAGTGTTTCTACTTCATGGAACTTTGAACAGAACAGCAAATACACATTGGGATTTAGGTGGGGATTTATGGTAAAAAATGGTATATACTTTATTACAATGTCAGAAACTTTTACTCCTGTATCAGTGTCTGAAAAAGGTTCTCCAGACAATAGGTCTCTTTTCTTACTTTCTTTGACCTCCAGGAAACCAAGAGCTAACACCTGTGATTCACGTCCACCTGTTAAGAGTTTATTTTAAATATTTTTGTATGATAATTTCACTCCTCACAGATTTTGTTACTTATTATTTTCTTTTTATTGGCATATCAATATATTTTAGAGTCTTTTTTTTTTTTTTTTTTTTTGAGACTAGGTCTTGCTATTTTTGCCTGTGGAACCACAGGCTCTCTTGCCCGGGGTACCACAGACTCAAGCAATCCCCAGCCTCAGCTTCCCAGGTAGCTGGGATTACAGGCGCGCACCACCACGCCCAGCTATTTTTTTTTTTAGAACTAGGTCTCGCTACGGGCCCCAGGCGGGACTCAAACCGCGATCCCTAGCCCTGGCCGCTTCATAGGCTGAAGCTTACAAGCACGAGCCACCGTGTCCGGCCTATATTTTAGAATCTTAAATCCTTTTTGAATGAACAAATAGAATAATAGGACAAGATGAGGCAATGTATAGCAGTTATTAGAAAAATGATGCTCAGCTTTATATCAAAAGACAGATGAAGTTTATAAAGGCATTAAAATTTATAAAAACACAAACACAAAAATCTAGTTGTTGAAGTTTTCCGCATATAGAGAAAACAATCCTGTCAAAATGTCACCAATTGTTTAACATAGTATAAATCATCTAGAAGTTTTTTGTTTTTAAATTTATGAAGCTCTGTAAGACCTTACAGAAATAACAACTAAAATGGTTGCTTCATTTTAGCACTTAGTGTTAAATTGTACTGAAATTAATTTATTTGCAAACCCTCAATTTTCCTGTAATGTGAAATAAGCAGCAGTCACTGTTATCTTTGAAAATGTAACAGAGCTTACATAATAGCTAGTAGCTACTTAGTGCTACCTAGTTTCATAGTTATTTACAAATTTTAAGAATGGCCAAATATATTAATTTTATAATACATAAGAATAGGTTGCCTTAAATTTTTCTCTCAACTTAGTTAGCTAAAGTTGTATGTTATCAATTTCAAAAACAATTCTGAAGGTAAACTTAGTGTCTCCACATAATATTTTTTATCAAAAATAATAGTCCTTAATAATATAGCAGAAGTATAAAGGTTATACTCATAAAAGTTTCAGTTTCTCTAGTAATGGAATTAATTTGAACTTCAGCTAGATGTAAAAAATTCCTGAATTGGAAGATGTTCTATCCTGTCCTATATCTTTTCTTTAGAAAGAAGAAAAAGACATCAATAGCAAGTCTGCTCACATTCTAGTTTCAGATAATTCACTATGTAGTCTAATGTTTGCCAATCAATAACTAACACACTAATGGTACTGAAAACCAAAATCAATCCCAAGAAGATGGAATAACAAGGTAAACTGAAAATATATAGTTCAGAGGAACTCATTTTTCAAATTTTAACCTATTCAATACTATTTCAGGAACTAAATGACACCAAGTAGGTAAGATACTATCATAACATCTGACACACCTTCTTCCTTGCTTTGTGCTCTCTGAGGCTGGGTGCTGCATGGTTCTTCGTCTTCTTGGTATTTCCGTGTAAATCTGACATAAAGAGCTCTCTGCATTGCAGGAAGGAGATTTGGTGCAGGCACAGGGCCATGAGCTGTCATGTTGTTGCTGACATCAGATCCACTCCCATGGCTAAGTGAGTCTTGAGCAATGGAAGGCTGATGCTGAGCAAATTCACCATGCCACATCCCATCTACATATACAACACAGAACGTGAGAGTGACTTAGCACAAAACTCTGGTAGAGAGTACCACTGTGTTCTAAAAAAAACAGTCCTAACTAATACCAATAACATACTTATTGAATTACGCGATTTTAAGTATTTTTTAAAGTTTCTAAAGTTCTCGTTACAAAGGTTTCGTCAGATTTAAATCATGTCATAGTTTTAATTTCTTCACACTTTATTTCATTTAAATATATATTACTATGTTTTTAATGAGAAATAGGCCCTATTCATTTTAAATTAGAAATGAGTTATTTCAAAGGACAAACTTACCACTAGAGTTACTGGGTGACTGAAAATTAGGTACAGCATGCTGTGAATAGTAATTATCATAAAACTCAGATGGGTTTTGTAGGGACTCATAATTGGTGTTGAGCTGCATTTCACTAGGACTTTGCAGATGTGATAAACCAGAACAGTGATTCTCTCTAGATACTTTCATCATATGTTCTGGAAAACCCAGGCAATGGTAAGCGCCACTCATACTTGGTGGTGTCAAAGGTATGTCTTGTTGAACAAGTACTCCAACTTGACTGGGAGGGCCTACAATTCCAGGTGGACCAGGTGGCAAAGGTGGGCTATGTGGCATTGGTGGACCAGGATGAGGTCCAGGGGAGCCTGGGTGCATCACAGGACTATTCTGTCCCTGAGTCATATTAGATCCAGGACCTGGACTTGATCCAGAACTATAGATATGTTGAGGATGTGGGCTGCTTTCCTGAAATTGTGGTCCTGGTGGTGAGGCACTATTATAAAATGCTGGTGGCCTGTAGACAGAAAGAACAACATTTCTTAGTTAAAAAACAAACAAACAGATATAAATGTTACAATTGTAACAATAGAATTATAATGTTTTTGTAATTAAACATGTTTTTCTTGTTTTTGGTGTTTGTTTTTTTCTTCACATTTTAAAAGGATGGGCTTACTAAGGAAAAGGAGAAAAAGAGAGGCACCTGAATAATTACAGTGGACAGGAGGGCTGCAAAGTATTTTTATATATCAGAATGGAATACTGTGTTATTAAGAAGCAATGTATTACACGTTATCTATAAGTAGGAACACCAACATATGCATCTAGCCTTCACTTTAGCAAATAATTTTCTTATTGCTGCTTACAATCTGCCTAAGACACTCATATTTTGAAAATTATAGGAAAGAAGAAAGCTACCTTAGAATCACCACCACTAATACTACATTCCAGAGATAAAAAAAAAAAAATTATTGGTTCACCTCTAATTCTTTTTCTAGGCATACACAGATCTTTATTCATAACTAAATAAACTATATTATATAAACATACACCTTTTACTACAATTTCTAATTTGTTGCTACTTAACATATAAAAACACTCTGTTGTTCTGGATATCTTACTAATTATTATTTTTAATAGTTTTGTTGGTTGCCTATTTTGGATTTACTGAAGGAAAATGTACAAATAATGACTCAGTCTCTTCACTTCTAATTTATGTATCTTTCATATATTTCTCATTTTGCATTGATGAGGATACACAGTATCAGCAAAGCTGTAGTTTTCTTAACATTAAGTCCTAATGTTTGCTACAGTTTTCTTGCTCCTCATTTGCTGACATTTCATTGTTTCCCTAAGCATTCAAGGTTAAAAGAAAAATCACCAATGGGACTTAGGGTCCAGGTGCATAGATCCTAAGTGATGGACAGCAGTACAAGAATGAATCCAGCCCACCCAGATGTGTTCCTTTAGTAGTCCAAAGAACACTTCTCTGGAAGAACCAAAGTTGCTGGAGACACACTCCTATCTGAAGGCATTCAACAGTAGTGAGGCTCATAACAAGGTGGGAGAATGTCAATCCCAATTACCTGGCAGTGTCTTCAGCATTACTTTGTGAAGAGATTTCTGAAGCTACCTTAAAGATCCCTTAGAGAATAGCACTCATGGTTGACATAAGATGACAGGGACAAAGAAGGTAGAAGTAGTGATTAGGGTGCCTACCACATGTGTGCCATCTCTACTTAAGTTTAATTACATGATTAAACTGGAATACTAGTTTCTTAAGAAGAGTTTTTAGGGAGGAAATACCACAATAAAAAAAAAAAAAAACTTACTTTTTCCCAATCTTATGTGCTAAATCCACAGTAGGTTTTACAACTATTTCAAAAAGAGATGGAATTTTCCTGAAATCATCAGAAAGATCTGTCTGAAAATCATCTTCAGGATCAGAAAAGGGAAAGTGCTCTGGGGGGGTTGGCAGAAGTCCAACTCCTGGAGGTGGTTTGGGAAGAGGAGTTATGCCTCGTCTTCTAAGTTCTTCTAACTCCCTTTCATCTTCATTTGTGGGTTCTTCATCAGTATTCAATACCTAAAAATAATTGGCAAAGATTGTTCTGTCAAAACAAGCTTTATCTCATATTTAAGTCTCTGAAGACTGAAGTAAACTAGTTTTTTAAAATAAGAAAATACAATGGTAAAGTTGAAATGAATCAGAGATAGCCAACTCAATTTTGATAAAGAGCTTCAAAGAGGAACATTTCTCAGAGTAAATTAGCTTTTTAATGGAATAAAAGTCTCAATTTTTAATCCAGTATTTGTTTTTCTAACATACTATATCAATAGACTGTAACAAAACATGATTTCTCAGCAGTTTTAAAAAATATGGTTTAAAAAAAAGAATTTGAGTCAAATGAATCTGTTGGAAGATCTAACAAATAATAAAAGTGCTATCACTTACTTTGTCAAGAAGTTTCTTTGTTTCTTTAGTAAGATCATCATGTGAAAATTTACAGTTGTCTCCTTGGTAACATTTTGCTCCACTATGGTAGAACTTGCATGGAAACTCATGTAAATAAAAATATTAAGGAAAAGACCAAGTAGAACAAAAGTCTAATATTTTTTAAACCAAAAGACATGTGATGAATTAATAATTTACTATACTTACTATATAGTGTACTGAATTTTCTATTACAAGTGATTAAAACAATTTAAGATTAAATATTTAAATTATGCAGCGAAACATTCAAAAACATTTCAATGTCTTATTCTATTAAAATGAAGAAATTTTTTAAAGATAGCAAATAATATGAAGTACTGTAATTATATAAGCCATGTTAATTTCCACATAAAATATTACACAGAATAAATCTGCAGCAAGTTTATATAGATGAAGAGAATAAAGGGGTTTGATATGTCAAAGTCAAATATCCAAATAGTGAATCCAAAACTGTATTTTAGTTCTACTTAATATTTTGGAGGCAAATTTCTAGAGAAAATTATTAAAGATAATGAAAAACACATTTTCATAAGTTTATATTCAGTGAAAAATGTCTATGGTCTAGAAATTTCTAATTGTGTAGGCCAGGCGCAGTGATGCATGCCTTTAACCCCAACTTAGGATGGGAAGCAAAGACTGGGAATTGCTTGAGCCCGGGGCAACATAGCGAGACCTAGTCTGGAAAAATAGCTGGGCATGGTGGCATGCGCCTGTAATCCCAGCTACCTGGGAGGCTGAGGCTGGAGATCCCTTGAGTCCGGGGTACCCCGGGCAATGAGAGTCTGTGGTTCCCTGGGCAACATAGCAAGACCCAGTCTCTAAAAATAAAAGAAAAAAAATTGTAGCTGTGATCATTTAAAAAACCCAGCAAAATAAAAATATAAAGATTTAAATTGATTCTTTAAAAATCTTAAACCTGCAGTCACAAGTCAAAGTGACAGGGCATTATCATTAAAAGATTACATAAAAATATAATTACAATTAAAAAAGAGGTATGAACATGAATAAAGTATAACTATCATTATTTAGAGATGATATGACTTTGGGGAAAAAACATAAAACTAGACTGAAAGCTATTAGAATACTTCAGTAAGGTACATATTTCTCAGGAAATATGTCAAATAGGAAAAAAATCTACTTTTTCTTGTATAAACAAAAAAGGAGGCTAATTTCCCCTACAACAGACCCCTCCAGGTCGCCACCCCTGAATGGGAGACCTCAGTGAGGTTGCATCCTCTCATACAGAGGGTAGAGTGGGGTGCAGGGCAGCGGCTCCCCCCAGGGCATAACAGGGTCACCCTGGCTGCCCTCATGTAGCCCAGGGCCCCGCCCCTTCTACCCCCAGTCAGCGGGGAGCAAAGATGGAGAAGACCCCTGGGTAACCCCCCCCCAGCCTAGAGAGCCTGGGAGGGGGAACCAAGTGGGGTTTGAGCCCCACCCACCCCATCCACCAGGGCAGTCACCTGCAGCCCGGATCAGCTGAGGCATGTTGCCCCCAGACAAGAGGGGCTTGGGATGGCACATGCATGGCCATCTGGGCCCTGCCCCCACACAGGGAGGTACCTGGCCACAGGTGGGGGGGGGGGCGAAACTCAACCATTTCACTCTCACTCCAGCTAATCTTCAGGAGGAGCAAAAAACATATATAACACAAACCTCATCATTAAACGGGTGAGGGACCAGGTAAAAATACAGCCCATAAGCCTGAGCTGGACATAGCAGATAGACAATAGAAAGAACCAATGTATGCGAGACAGGAGAAACATCTATGGAAACTCGATGTCACAAAACGCACCTATGCGCTCACTGGGTCTGAAAGACCCAAGATCTCATTTCGGAGATGGCTTTTAGGAGAGCAAGGCACCCCACATGAAGGGAAGGAAGGTCAAAGACTGGGGGGCATCGGCCCCAAGCAAAGCTGTAAACTGAGGCAGAGGAGATGATCTACAATGGCCAATCACAAATGCCTGTATCCACAGAGAAACTTCTTCACCAACACTGGCTGGAGGTGAGACCCCCTAAATATAATGCCAGAACCCTAAGGTAAAGCAGCAAAACAACAGAGATGGGTTTGGAGAAGACAGCCTCCAATGAGAAAGCATGGAAAGACCACAAACATAGACTGGCTGCCCAACACAAACTTAAGACTGAAAACCTACCACCAATTCTCCCCTGGTTCCAAGAACACCGTCCTTCACCCAATGAAAGGACACTACAACAGGAGAGACTAATGGACTTAAGACAGACTAGCAAACAACAAAGAGAGGGATGTGAGAGAATGGAGAGGGCGGGGGGGGGGGTGGGGGGGGAGACTCAAAAACCATTTACTGAGGTTGTGATTTAAAGAATAAAAATAAATAAAACTTAAAAAAAAATTCCCCCACAACATATAACCTACTCCTATAGAGAAAAGTAGTGAAACAGCACACTGTATAATAATACCAATATAGACCAGTCACATGGAAAATTCAGAATTTAGCAAAGAACTATTTTACATGAGCAAGGAAGAAAAAAATAAAGTTCCTAAGTGCATACCATAGGTCAAAATACAATTCAAATGAATGTGTCAATAAATGTTGTAACAAGGAATCTTCACAAACCTAATTAGAGCACATTTTTGTAAACAAATGTGCAAAAATACAAACCTTCTCGTTGAAACAGTTTGAAAGATTTTGTGACACATAGCATGTTTATCCCTAAAGAATTATATTATGTAGGGCTAAAAAAAAAAGTTTAGTTTGGAAATTATCAAACATATATAAAAAAGCAGAGAAAAGAATAAAATGAGCGTCCATCATGTTAGCCATATAGGTTTAATAATTTTCCTCATGTAGCAATTCTGTGAGATCTATAACACTCCTATCTATGTTTTCTCTACAACTTGCCATCTAACTACTGAAGTACTTTTACTTATTCATTCATTACATTGTTGTCATCCCCTTATTTCTCCCAATAACATATCACGATATCACCAACCACTCATCACCATTTTCCCTCATGTTCTTCTCTCCCATTTCACCCCGGCCTCCTTTTCTCTGTTTGCTGGATGTTTCACTTTTATAGTCAACTTGTTAGTTTTTACTATTTCTTGTCATTTTGTTTATCTATGTTCCACAAATAAGTGAGACCATCTGATATTTTATCTTTCCCCTTCTAATCTCAGCTAGCACAATTCCCTTCTGCTCTATCCTTTACTGTGAATGGCATGTTTGTCTTTTTTTAAAATTAAATTGCATATACACATATTTTACATCCTTGCCCACCCCAAGGTTCTCCTACCACCTTGTCACCGGTAAACCATCATCTTAATCTCTTGTGCCCATCCCTCTCCCAGTTTTACGGCCCCCCACCTTCCTCTACACGTCAGTTTTGTTGACAGTTTAAATTTGCCTTGTCCTTTTGTTTGCTTTCCCTATATCCCGCATGTAGGTGAGATCATCTAGTAGTTCTCTTTCTGGCTTATTTCCTTCCAGCCCATCCATATTATCACAAATGCATCAGTTTTGTCTTTTTTGATTTATGAATAATATTCCATTATATAAATATACCACAACTTATTTCTTGATCCAATCTTCTGTTGGGGGCATTTGGATTGTTTCCATATCCTGGCTATTTAAACACTGAAATATTTTATTTTTATCATATATATATATATCTTACATCACTGTCTACCCCAAAGTTCTCCCCACCACCTATCATCCGCGAACCATCTTAATCTCTTGTGCCCACCCCTCCCCTGGCTGGTAACCCCTCCCTATCTCTTGCTCTATGCTCCAGTTCTATTGACAGTTTTAAATTTTTCTTGTCCATCTGTTTGCTTGTTTTCCCTACACCCCTTATAGAAGTGAGACCATTCAGTACTTCTCTTTTTTCTTTCTGGCTTATTTCTACTAACATGATTTCGTCTAGCCCCACCCATATTGTTGCAAATGACATAGGTTTGTCTTTTTTGATTAATGAATAATATTCCACTGTGTACATTACCACAACTTTCTCACCCATTCATCTGTTTCAGAGCATTTGGGTTGTTTCTATATGTTGGCTACTGTAAACAGCGCTGTAAAAAATATCCAAGTACAGGTGTCCTTTTGAATTAATGTTAAACACTTAAGTATTTTATAGCATATTTCTAATATATCTAGCTTACAAATATTTATATATTTGCTTCAAACAGTTAAAGGAATATTTCCTTAATAATCACAATCAATCAAAAAAAATTAATTAAATTAATTAATTTAATCTATACTCTGTCAATTATAATATTTCCAGACAGTTTAAAAAATGTTTTACATAATTGCTTTACTCAGATCAGGATCCAAACATGATCTACAATTTATATCTAGGTAATATATAACTCGTTTCCTTTATTGATCCCTTGAAGCTTCCTTCCCCATTTATTTTTATACCAAAGTTTCAAAATCATATCTATTTCAAAATCTGGAAAAATAAACATGAAAATCTACCCAAATTCATGAGGCAGAAACTACAACAAGGTAACACAGACAAGAGAGCAAACAGATACATACAAGCAAATAGTCTAGGAAGGTGAGTAAATCATGTGCACACATGGGGGTAGGAGGCTCTACTCCCAAATTATAGTTAAGTAAATGATTGACAAAATATTTAATTAAAAATATTCATAAACATTTAATCTATTGGCTGGGTGCATTGACACGACCCTTTAATCCCAGCCTTGGGAAGCTGAGTCTAGAAATCACTTGAGTCCACAGGTTCAAGATTACCCCAGGCAACACAGTGAGACCTAATGAGTAACAAAATTACATCTATGTAGACCCAAAAACAAAAATTTATTATTGTTTTGCATATTATTAAATCTATAATGATGTTCTATTAAAAAAGATTTGACAAGACTTTGATTTTATAATTTTCTAAGAATAATAATTTATTACTTAATAATCTAGGCAAAAGGTCTCATAGAATATTTTGCCAACTACTTCTTCAGGAAGCATGAGATCTTAAAATACTTATAAACAGTACTATTAAGTATAAGGTAACTTTATGTCACAGATTTTTTTTTCCAAAGGAAAGTTATTTATCTAAATTCAGTTTGCCTTTTTGTAGTACAAAAGCTGATGAAACTTGGTTTATGGAATGTGCTATTTTAAATTTAAAACCAAGCTAGGTTTTCTAGGTTATACTTATAATTTTTTTGAAAACTCAATGATACTTAAAACCTCAACATTTTTTGTTGACATAATTTTAATAAAGGATATTATGCATATAAATGCAGTTCTCCCCTTTGGTGCAGTATCCTTGTAAGTAAAATTTGCAGATCTCTTTCCTCTTCTCCAGCTCTGCATCATGATCAAATTTACATTGATCACCCTGTTCACAAAAAAAAAAAATTAAATAAAAAAGGTGAAAAAGAAACAACTGAATGAAAATTTCTTCATGCTACTTTATGGTAGAACATTAGTGAGTGATATCTTCAGTATTCATTATGAGCTAATAATCTAAACAATCCTTTCAAATTCTTGCTTAAGACAGTAGATATATTTACGCGAAAAGAGACAGCACAGTGATGGTGATCTTAGAGGATAATGCCTGGGTTCCACCAACACTGTTGCTGAGCTATTGTGGTAAATCCCGGATTTAATTTATCTCTTTGACCATTTATAAAATGAGGGTAATAAAAATAACCTTCATAATTTCATGGTTAGTATTAAAACTAGTATTAGTATTAAAAGTAGTAACCCACCTGAGACAGTACTTATCATATAACATTATGCATTTGTTAAATAAAATCTCATTTTATTGTTGGAGAATATAATTAAATCAGTTTTGATACACAGTATTTGCAGGGTATATTTCTATTAAACAGTTTTACTATAGTTATCTGAGAGATTGAAAAAAAACAACCCACCCCCTAAAAGACTTTACATTTTAAAGATTATCTGGAAGTTAAGGTAATTCATGATGCCCTAAAAACTTACCTTAATACATCTCCCTTCCAGAAAGTATTTACAGATCTGTTTTCCTTTGTGTTCCACTGTGTGCTGATTAATGAATTCCTGAGTCATAACTTTCCATTTTTTTCCTGGTTTACTATACTGCAACAACAACAACAAAAAATCATTTGAAGGAAACACATGAAGTCTTATAAGGTACAGATCTAGAAAACAATATAAATTCACTATTAAAAGTGGTGAAGATTTAGATATTCTGATGCTGTACGTTTGTTTGGAAAGAAATATGCTTTTAGTAAGCTGTCTATTGCTAAAATTCCTATTTCTATTTTGATGGAGATGTGGAACTACATTTTAAAAAGTAAAATTATGAAAAGCATGAAAATTAATAACAAAGCTCAGTTTTGACCAAGGTACATATAAGTACTGCGCGCTAACCGATTGCGCCACTGGAGCTCCTAGTTTTGACCAAGGTACAATAAAAAATATACTCTTGGGGGGGGAGGCAAACCCTTGAGATTACAAAGTTGTGAAATTTATATATAAATAAAGAAAAAAAAAATCTCTTAACCTTTGTGAAAAATATGGTGGTTACCCAAGGGGGTTGGGGCAGAAAAAAAAAAATATATATATATATACTCTTATACATTATTGATAGGTATATTATAAAAAACTAAAAAGATCCATATTGCTTGACACAGAATTTAAACTTTTCAGGACTATTCTAAAAGAATTATCAGGAGGGCACACAAAGAGTTATTCACAAAAATAACTACTGCAAAACTACTGACATAGTAAAAAAAAAAAAAATCTACAAAACAACCAAAATCACTTTACTCATTCAAAACTAAGAAACTGGTCAAACACATTATGATACATTTATTTTTTTTTTCCCAGAGACTAGGTCTCACTATGTTGCCAGGGTAGTCCCAAATCCACTGATTCAAATGATCCCTAGCCTCAGCCTCCCAGGTAGCTTGGATTACAGGAGTGTGCCACCACACCCAGCTATGTTTTAGAGACTAGGTCTCACTAAGTTGCCTGGGGTAGTCTTGAACCTGCAGACTCAAGTGATTCCTTGCCTCAGCCTCCCAAGTGATACATTTAGTTAGTAATATATTATTTAGTCATTAAACTATGAGGGATGGAAAGACAAATGGGACAAAATCTGGGACTTTACTAAGCAAAAAATCAACTCCAATTTTACAGTGATAAAGACAAAGGAAAAAACTAACAACATAGCTCCACCTTTAATAGGTGGCTATTTTAAAACTTAGAGATTATTTTGCATGTTAATTATTTTGTGCTTTCTTTAGGGAAAAAATGCAGGGAGATTACCTTTAGCTTTTAAATTAAAAAAAATAATAAAGAGTGTATAGAAAGAAATCTCACAGTTCTATTTGTTTTTACTAGTTCTCTTTAGTCTCCAACTTTTACTGAGTAGAAAAAGATGAGTAATAAGCGTACACGGCACTTAACTATGCTAAAGACTCATGTTCATGATCTCTTTATAAAATAAAATTTTTCTCAAATATTAAGTATGCACCATGCCTTGTACATCATAGGAGGTCAATAGCTAGTTGCGCTTCTGATCTGATATTAGTTTTTTATCTTCAATTTTCTAGTAGATGAAGAACAAAGCACAAGCTACTGAAACAGGAAATTGCCTCATATAAAAAACTTGAAGAGACAATGAGACTTAAATCTGATCCTGATCTTCAGCACTCGAAGTTGAAATATGTATATTTTACTATAATAATTCTAAAAATAACATAAGAAAATTGGTAAATCTAAAGGTTCATTTAAAAAATAGAAGTATACCCAAATTGCCTCAGAAAAAACACAGTAAAATTGTTTATACTATACTCTGATAAGATTATTTAAGATATCTTAATTTTATGTAAATTTGACTCACAAACCTTTTCTATTTATAGATTAATTTAGAACAAGTAGATATAAATGAAAAGCTCACATACGCCTTTAAGACAAAATAGTGTGGCTGTAATAAAACAGGCAGCCAGAGTGTATCATGCAAAGTCAGCAAGTCACCTAGCAAATATAACCCTGAAATTAAAAAGCAGAAATAGGTAATCACCATTAAAAAATCTTTTAAAAAATCCGCCGGGCACGGTGGCTCGTGCTTGTAAGCTTCAGCCTATGAAGCGGCAGGGGCTAGGGTTCGCGGTTCGAGTCCCCACCTGGGGCCCGTAGTGAGACCTAGTTCCAAAAAAAATAGCTGGGCATGGTGGTGCATGCCTGTAATCCCAGCTACCTGGGAAGCTGAGGCTGGGGATTGCTTGAGTCTGTGATACCCCGGGCAACGAGAGCCTGCGGTCCCACGGGCAAAAAATAGCGAGACCTAGTCTCAAAAAAACCACAAAAAACAAAAACCATCAATTTGCACCTATGTTTCATATGAAATGTACTTCCTGTGTATGCAACCTTGAAATGATATGGCTTGTCATTTTAAATAGGATCGTGGGGGGTGATTTTTTTTTTTAAGTTTTTAAGTTTAGTATGGTTTAAATGAACATAAAAGTATCTTAGTATCCATAACTGCAAGAACCCTGACTTTAGTCAATGTATACCAGAAAATATGAAGCAATTTTAACAAATAAAATGTTAAGAAATTAAATTCCTAGAATATCTTTCAAATTTGAGGACATACAAGCACGACAGTCTTCTATTCTCAAGATCTCTTACAATATAACAGCTGAAAGAATCACAAAAGTGATCTACCTCATCACTCTCATTGAACAAAAATGAAAACTGAACATAAAGAGAAATTAGTAACTGGCCAAAAGTCACATGATGAATAAGCAGTCAGAATAAAACTCTGCACTGTCTCTAAGACAATTCAAGAAAGAGGGAGAGGAGGCAAAGATGGAGTGAGGATAAGCAAACTACTTAGAAATTTTAAATATATTTACTTGGAAATTTTTAACATAATATCAATATGAATTATATTGTTATAAAGTACATCAACATAAAGTAATTTTTAGTATACATGGAAGAATAAATGAAAAGTATCTACCTGGAAAAAGACATTTACAGGAAAATTAATAGTAACCATAAAGACAAAAAATATTTAAGAATTTTATATCATCAGAGTAAATGTCCTTAAAATTCATCAAGAAGTGTGGCCAGGCATGGTGGTGCATGCCTATAAGCAGCAGCCTAGGAAGCTGTGGCTGGCGCCAGGGATTGTGGTTCAAGTCCCGCTGGGGGTACATAGCGAGACCTAGTCCCAAAAAAATAACTGTGTGGTTGCGCGCACCTATAATCCCAGCGACCTGGGAAGTTGAGGCTATGGTACCTCACAGGCAATGTGAGCCTGCAGTTCCACAAGCAAAAATAGCAAGACCTAGTCTCCAAAAAAAAAAAAAAAAAAAGCTACATGGAAATAGATCAATGTTGATAACAACAGCATGTTCACCCTAGTTTAGATGGGCCTTCTTCTAAGTCAATCTTTGACCATGAGTTACTTTCTGGGACTTAGGCAATCCCCTTGTATGTTTTGGAATCAGAAGAAATCTCTCATGACAGTCAATAACATTTAATCTTGATAGACATAATGAAAAATATTCTAAATATGATAAAGAATCCATTTTGATGTTCTTTTATATGATAAAGAATCTTTAAGTTACAACCCAGCTATCTAATATCTCAAATGTTAGTGCCTGAAGTGCCATTAGAGTTAATTTAATAATACCATACTCTTACTTTACAGATTAAGCAAATGAAAGTTTAAAGATAGGTTGTTAATTTACTCAAACCATATTTTGTTGAAAGTTATTTTTTTTTTTGGGGAATTGGGTGTAAGTACAGGATATAGATGGCTTCTATGGAAAGCCTCTATACTAATTAGGTTTAGGGAAAGCAGGACATTTAGGGACCTACAGGTGTTTTAAAAGATGGAACAGGGAGGTTATAAGCAGCATCCAGAAAGTCTATAGCTAATTCCAAAGCTGCTATCTCATGGAACAATAAAGACACAGTGAATGTTGTAAATGCATGGGGAAAAAATGTTTATGGTCAAGTAAATTCTGAAATGATGGACTAAACAAAATAAAAGAGCCTCCTTTATACCTAGCCTGCTAAGAGCCTATACTACATTTATGGTGAATGAAAATTCCCAAGGGTATAATGGCATATAGTGTGGTATATGCTCTGTTTCACATATTTATTAGTGCTTGAATCCCTTTTTAGAGCCACCTATATAGCTCCCAAAATTGCGTACTAAAGTGTACATATTAAGAAATCTTTGCCTATTATCTTTAAACCCAGATGTTAATTATACTATAATATTGTTATCCTTTAGCTCTTATTCAAGGTTGTTGAGTTTAACAACCCACCTTGCTCTGTATAATTTAATCAAGTCTTACTGGAATAGTGGCTTAATACAGGAATTAGACCACTCTAATGTCGAGTGTCACTATTAGGTTGAAATATACATGTTCAGAGTTTAATTCAATATACCCACACTATCTACTACATATAACTGATATAATTCATATTTTCAACCCTCTTTCTAACTCCTTTTCTTTTAAAGTTTCCAACTCTCATAAATAAATTAATCTACTATTTTCCTTCCTGGCTTTGCCACTTATTGAGCGATTATCATTTTACTGCTATTGCACCTAGGAAGATGGCTCTTTGGAAAGGAAAACACAACAAAGAACTAATAGAGCATATACATTTTGCTTTCAGACATACCGATTTTATTTTGAGGTGTGTTCAAACATACCAATTTTTTTTCAAGGTCACTTAAATTTGTATCTCTATACCAGCATAATGAATAATTAAAATAACAATAGGGGAGGACTTGTTCATACTCTTAGGATCTGAATTAGAAAATTTCATTTACTAAGAAAGTAGTATAAGAAAGTGGTATTAAAATCACAATGCTTTCTTTACAGCCAAATTACTAAGAAGATGGCAAAGTTCCCTTCTACATCATCTATATTCTCTGTACCTCTTGAAAATCATCCGTTCCTGAAAAGACATTAGGTCCTTTATTGGTTCTTCCTCCACGGTCTTTGCGTTTGATTTTTTTCGGCAAACAACGTCCACGACCAACATTAAAACTTTTAACCCTTTGTTCAGTACCTAAAAAAAGTTCAAGTATACTTCAAATGTTATGGAAAAACAGTATAACTGCACAAATTATAAAACTTTTATTAGAATATTAGGTTATAACAAAGTAATTTCTCATTTAACCTAAGCCATATTGGACTAGTAAGTTTTTAGTGAACTTAAACCTACAACCAACAAATGTGAAAAAAAAAATGCTTCATAACAGCAGAAACAGCACTGTACAAAATCAAGTACTGTACAGAAATGAACAATGATATTTAAAAAAAAAAAAGGTCAAAACCAACCAAAAAATGTTTCACTTCATTCCAAGGTTTTAAAATGCTAAAAACAGCATTACTATTCTCCTCAAAAGTATAGTGTCTCAGATTTTAAAAAACTGGTAATTTTACACACTGGTAGGAATGTTATAAATTGAACACTAGCATTTTGGATATCAATTCAGTAAATGGATTAAAAATCTTTAAATGTATGACTATGTCTTTCATACATTTCCACAATTCAAAAAAAAATTTTTTTTTTGAGACTAGGTCTCGCTGTTTTTGCCCATGAAACCGCAGGCTCTCGCTGCCCGGGGTACCACAGACTCAAGCAATCCCTAGCCTCAGCTTCCCAGGTAGCTGGGATGACAGGCGCGCACCACCACACCCAGCTATTTTTTTGGAACTAGATCTCGCTACGGGCCCCAGGTGGGACTCGAACCGTGATCCCTAGCCCTGGCCGCTTCATAGGCTTAAGCTTACAGGCACGAGCCACCGTGCCTGGCACAATTCAAAAATTTTTTCAAACTTATTCTTAAGAGTAAATATTTGCCAAGATGTTTTCTGAAATATATATAAATATGCAGTGTTAGCCTGTAATCCCAGCTACCTGGGAAGCTGAGGCTGGGGATTGCTTGAGTCTGTGGTACCCCAGGCAACGAGAGCCTGCAGTTCCACAGGCAAAAATAGTGAGACCTAGTCTCAAAACAAAACAAAACAAAACAAAAAAATATGCAGTATTAGTCACAGAATTAAAAATTATAAATTAAATTAAATTATAATTAAAAATTAAAAATTATATGCAACTTAAATCTGAAATAATTACTACCAAATAAACCTCATAGCTAAGGGGAAAAAACTAGAATAGTATGGAATAGTTTCTATTCAAAATATTTGTCTGAAAAATTCTAAAAGACTGTACATAAAAAATTTGAATAGCAGTTATCTCTAGGCATAGGGATTCAAAATTTTTTGTTTTATCTTCACTGGGTTGCCTTTTTTACATACTGAAAACATTTTCTGTATTAGACCATTACAGTTTCAAAACTCAGGAGGAAAAAAAAGTATCAGATGTAAAATACAGTATTCAGTTTTTGTTTTTTTTTTTGAGATTAGGTCTTGCTATGTTGCCCTGAGTGGTCCCCAACCCATGGACTCAAGTGGTCCCCAGCCTCAGCCTCCCAAGGTTAGAATTACAGGTGCACACCACCATGCACTACTATTTTTTGAGACTAGGCCTCGCTATGTTGCCTGGTAGTTTCTAACATGCGGACTCAAGTAATTCCTAGCTTCAGTCTCCCAAGGCTGGGATTAAAGGTGGGCGCCACCATGCCCAGCAATACTTAGCTCTTTAACAGAACAAAAAGGAAGGCCGGGCACGGTGGCTCGTGCTTGTAAGCTTCAGCCTATGAAGCGGTCGGGGCTAGGGATCGCAGTTCGAGTGCCACCTGGGGCCCGTAGCGAGACCTAGTTCCAAAAAAATGGATGGGCGTGGTGGTGCGCGCCTGTAATCCCAGATACCTGGGACGCTGAGGCTGGGGATTGCTTGAGTCTGTGGTACCCCGGGCAACGAGAGCCTGCGGTTCCACGGGCAAAAATACCAAGACCTAGTCTCAAAAAAAAAAAAGGAAGAGCCTGAAAGGAAAAAAAACCTAGGCAGAAAGAAATGATCCAGGCCTCTGCTACATTGTTCATAATCCCCAAGTAGAATGATCCCTGACACCATATTCTAAAGTGAACAAACTTACTAATTATAAGAACATATGCATCGATTAATTCTTTTCTCTTTAATTCAGCTAAGTACAGATAGACGTCTTCCAAAAAAATTTTTCTAGGAAATCAGGATTTTTTTTTTTTTGGCCATAGAAATAACCAGATGTACTCATAACCAATTCCCTCTTTCAATAATAATCAAAGGATAGTTACGTAGGGTTTGGCTGCTTACTAACTCATTTCATTCATTTTGGTCCTGTTTTCTTTCTTTCTTTTTTTTTTTTTTTTTTTTGAGACTAGGTCTCGTTATTTTTGCCCGTGGAACCGCAGGCTCTCATTGCCTGGGGTACCACAGACTCAAGCAATCCCCAGTCTCAGCTTCCCAGGTAGCTGGGATGACAGGCGCGCGCCACCACACCCAGCTATTTTTTTGGAACTAGGTCTCACTACAGGACCCAGGACGGACTCGAACTGCGATTCCTAGACCTTGCCGCTTCAATAGGCTGAAGCTTACAGGCACGAGCCACCGTGCTAGGCTATTTTGGTCCTGTTTTCTTGACAGGGAAGTTCTTATGGTTAATTTTCCTTTACCTGACCCACAGTTTCTATGGTAACCTGCCTAGCTCTGTTTAGGGAGTGTATGTCTCAATACAGCAGATAGGTGACTACTGTGGAATTTTCTTTAGGATATGGTTTTATTTCCAGTTTTGAAGGAGGTCAGCAGTCCTAAGTATAGCAAAGATGATCCCCGTTTTAAAGTTTAATAAGAGAATAGCTTCCCAGAATTCTGTTCAAATATACCTAAAGTATAAGGTAATACACAGATTAACAGATGACTAAAAAAAGTTATTTTTTCAGTATACTGATACTATATATAGGGGTGAGGAAAAACATAACAGCAGAGTATTTTTAAGTATTTTTAAAATTTCAAGCTACCTTTCAAACTCAAATATCATATATATTGAAATATTTGTAGATTTTTGTCAAGGCCTACAAAAAGAAAAATGAATTCAGGAACCATAAGAAAAACTTGATCCTAAGAAGGGAAATATAAATTTTACCTTATAGTTTAATTGTTTCAATAGGTTCTCATATTCAAATGTAATCAATTTTAAACTTACCTAGCTGAACTTTCATTCTTTGTTTTTTCCCTGGTTCTTTAGAATATGATGATCCTAAAGCAGTACTTGAAGTTTCTTTAGTTTGCCTGTACTGTTTCAAGTGACTGGAAAAATCTTCCTCTGTTTCCTGACCATAGTTGCCAAAGTTGTCATCACTGTAGTTACCAAAGTTGTCATCACTGTACGTACTATACTCATCATATTCTTTACTCTTATATTTTTTGTTATGTTGACTCTTCTTTGATGTCATATAGCTTCCTGATATATGCCCATGCTAAGTAAAAATGTAAAATTATTATTAGAATTTTTCAATTATATATAGAGATGTACAGTAATGTATCTTTTATTCCCACAGAAAGTTTGGAGAAAGGAGAAAAGATCTGCCTCTTGGTTAGTACTTACCTATGACACTTTAAAAAATTAAACTCAAAAAGCTAAATGCCACTATGATATTAGTACACAGTATAAAGTTCATATATCTTTGATAGTGAAGGTATTTTTACTTTTTAGTTACCACATTCTGTATCTCAATATTTGCATTCACAGGGATACTTAAAAAATACACGTCATCACACATGAATTCCTTCTCCAAAAACCTGAAGAAGTCTTTTTGAAAGTATGGAAAATTAATACAGTAGCTTGGGGGAGGAGGGTGAAAGGAGAAAAACATATATAGTCTCCCAACATTGAAAAATTCCCAAAAGACATGCATAAGCATATTATATTTCATATAAAGCTATATATGTGTGAAAATTTTTGTGAAAAACAAAATGCTTATATCTGAGGTATAATAGAAAAAAAAATACCTAGTGAATAAATTGCTTGTTAGGAACTATTTATTACAATGTTTTTAATTGTAATGCTTCTTTACTAAAAAGCATGTGAAAATAAAGAATACACTTTAGTCCCATAAGTTTATATAATTATAGTATTCAAATCTATCTCTATTCACTTAAGTATTTCCATTAGTTCTTTAATGCCTTATGACATTTTTTCTAAGAAAGCAAAAAAGTAAAATGCATATAATTACAACTTGAGGACCTAGAAAAACCCAGACTATGATTCATCTTCAGCTTAGCATATTTTAAATATGATATAAAACTATTATGTGGGACTTAAAAACATGGTACTGTTTTTAATAAAATACAGTGATTACAAAATAGAAAACAAATATATAACTAAAGTAATCCAAGCAATGAATCACCATAAATTTAAACTTTTGAAGACACTGTTACTTTCTGACTTGTTTTAAACAATATTTATCTAGCATTTCAGAAATTTAAGATATTTAAAATTGTAGACAAAAAGGCAGTTTTCAACATTTTTAAAAAGCCACTATAGTGATAAAATATAAATGCTTACATTAGGTTGAAGATTAGCTTAATGGTACGTCCATTTCCTTTAATGAAGACTATATTAATGACTCAATGATAAATTATAAATTTAATAATTTAAAGACTATATTAGTGATTCAATGATTATATTTTTGTGTATTATGACTAAAAACTATTGTTAATGGGTGAAAGTGAATTTTTCTCTGGAGATTAGAAGTTTGTCCAAATACCTTTAATTATTAAAATTCATTCAATTCTCTGATATTTCTCAATTGTTACAAAAATAATTTTCATATTGCTACCATTTTAAATAGATTTCCAAACTTTCATTTTGTTCCCTCCCTAGTTTTCCCAAGTACAAATATTCCCAATAGTCCTTTAATGATACAAATTTCCCATTCCAGGGTATATATGGGAAAGACTCCACTGTAGACTGCTGGGACCATTAGTGGTGGGATAAGAGCACCACCCATGTAGAGTGAGCACTTCTGGAAGCACTAAATGAAAGATGGCTTTTCCAGAATCCCCAGCTTTTTAGAAGGGTACTTAGGTTTCATACTCTCATCATTTAGAATAACAACATGTATTCACAAGCCATTTTTGTAACTTTCCTATATGTCAGTATGACAAAATAAAGATATATTAAGGCAGCTCTCCCGCCCGCCTCTGACTATGCAGGCGTTCCTTCTCACAAACCTTTTCCCTTTGCAAAGCAGCAGCGGAAGCTCTCTGCCTGCCTGTGTCTATGCAGGTGAGGTCTCTCTTTTCCATTCTCCTTTTCCTAATAAACCTGTCCTTTTAAAATGTAAAAAAAAAAAAAAAAAAGTATTAAAAATAAGAGTGAAATAAACAATTTTTCAATAAATAAAAACAGAGAATTTATTGATAACAAGTCTACACTGTTAAGAAATGCCAAACAAAGATTAAATGAAGCACTTCAAGTTAAAATATCACATTGGAATTCAGACCTACATGCAGCCCTAGTGAACTAATACATAATGTATTCTTTATTTTCAAGGCAAATGTTTTGTATTTTTCAAAATATTAAAAGACAATAAAAAAAACTGAGTCATATTTTTCATTCAAAATGGAATTAAGTGCATTAAAAACCACAATAAGTTACCAGTAAGTGTATTATACAAAAAAAAAAAAAAATTCAAAAATAAAAACTGAGTAATAAGTTTGTTAAGGACTTGACAAAATCTCACACATTTGTAGTATAAACATGATATAGCCATTGTGGAAGACAGTTTGTAGTTTCTCAGAACATTAAATATAGAATTACCATGTGATCTAATAATTCCACTCCTAGCAATTCCAAAACTGAAAGTCAGGGTCTGGAAGAGATATCTGTTCACCCATATTCATATTACATTACTCATACTAACCAAAAGGTAAAAGAAATGTAAGTATCCATCAACAGAGAGATGGAAAAATGAAATGTGGTATATACACATAATGAAAGATCATTTATTTTATCTTAAAAAAATGAAATTTTGACATAATGTAGATGAACCTTGAGAAGGTTATGATTCAGGCATGAAAGGTTAAGTACTATATGATTCCACCTACATGGGGTATCTAGAGTAGGGAAACTCACAGATACAGAAAGTAGACAGTGAAAACCAAAAGCTGATGAAAGGGGAAAGGAGATAATATTGCTTAATAGGTTCACAGATTCTGTTTGGGACGATGAAATGTTCTGGAAATGGATAGTGGTGATGGCTATTCAACATTGTAAATATGCTTAACACAACTAAATTATACAACTATACACTTAAAAATGGTTACAAGGGTAAATTTTATTTTTTTATTATGCATATTTTGTCCAAAATGTTACATTTTATATAATGTATATTTTTTAAAAGGTAATACCTGAGAAAATGGAATGTCATAATCCCTGTAGAAACCAGTTCTTTTTTTGTGGGAACTTTCTCTTTGTTCGACTTCCGAATCAAGGCTGTAGTCAGAACTGTCACCACTAGATGGAGAATTATGCTGAGAAGGTAAAAATAAAATGTCATTGGCAAAATGAAGAAAATTTAATTAGTAACTAGATAAACTTGTTTCAATCAATAGAATTATTTCAGTAGGCTCTTAAGTATTAGCTCTCCTTTTAGATATCATTTGCAACAGTCCTCTCCTCAGTATGATACCTTGTTTTAGAAAAGAGAGTCAATTAACACCAGGAGTTCATCAAACTCAGACCCATCCAGCACCATCCAAATTAACATAGTCAGTTTATGCTCAAGTGTGAACTGGAAATGGAAATGCTCCCTCCTAATTTTTATTGCCATTCTCAATTTGGTCCACAAACTTTCTATTTGAGTGGAGGTTTCTCCTTTTGAGATGAATACCTGTTGCCAATTTTTCACATTCCTTTACTTTTCCTCTGCTTCATTACACACAGTTGTTGATTCTACATGGTTCTGGTTTGGTCTCATCCATTGTAATTTTGAAGTTTGTATAATTTAGTATGTCTTTTTCTTTTTTTTTTTTTTGAATAGACATTGCCAATGAGATTTTGGTTTTGCTACCTGAATATGTTGTTTTCAGGTGGGTAATCCAGAGTTTCAAAAGTTAGCTGCCGTTCCCTGGTTGTCTAGTGGTTAGGATTCGGCGCTCTCAAAAGTTAGCCCACTAACAGCTGCCATCTATCTTTTCCCTTAGTTCTCTTTCAGCAGAGGTTTCCCTACTTCCCCAACACAATCCACATTATTCTCTATTCATCACCCTATTATTTTCTAGATGACAACTGTTTTTCATTTGCTTATTATTACCTCTCTCCTTCCTGTTTCAATGTAAACTCTGTAAGGATCACTTCTATAGTGCCCAGCTTATAGCACAGATTGCTATAGCAATACATGTGAATGAAAATAATAAATGAACAGATGAGCACCAGTGCTCCTACTCTATTATCTGCAGGGAATGAAATTCTATTTCTTTAGCCATTGAGCATCCTTGAATATCATCTTCCATCATGTCAAAAGATTTAATATGCTTTAAAAGCTATCTTGATTATTTCTTTTCTTTTTTTCTTTTTTTTTTTTTTTTTGATACTAAGTCTTGCTATGTTGCCTGGGGTAGTCCCAATCCCACAGACTCAAGCGATCCCCAGCCTCAGCCTCCCAGGTAGCTGGGATTACAGGCACCTGCCACCACACCCAGCTGCTTTTCTGAGACCAGGTCTTGCTATGTTGCCTGGGGTAGTCTCAAACCCATGAACTCAAGCAATCCCTGGCCTCTTGCCTCCCAGCATTTGGATTACAGGTGCACACCACCACTCCCAGCTTATTGTGGCTATTTCTGTTAAACCTTTAAGATAATTCATATAGCCGGGCACGGTGGCTCGTGCCTGTAAGCTTCAGCCTATGAAGCGGCCGGGGCTAGGGATCGCGGTTCAAGTCCCGCCTGGGGCCTGTAGTGAGACCTAGTTCCAAAAAAAAAATAGCTGAGCGTGGTGGTGCGCGCCTGTAATCCCAGCTACTTGGGAAGCTGAGGCTGGGGATTGCTTGAATCTGTGGTACCCCGGGCAACGAGAGCCTGCGGTTCCACGGGCAAAAATACCAAGATCTAGTCTCAAAAATAAATAAATAAATAAATAAAAATAAGATAATTCATGTAATCTGTATATTCAGAGATTATTAATCACACAAATAAAAAGAATCTGTTTTATGAGAAAAGAGGTAATGATTTACACTTTCTAACTCTTAACACTTTATATTTCATAAAAATTTACCTAAAGAATAAAAAATAGACTCTAACTAACCTTATGTTTCTCCCGTTTTCTCCTCTTGGATTTTTTCTTCTCTCTTTCTTTCTTGTGTTTTTTCCTTGATTTTCTATAGGCTTTCTCATTTTTCTGCTTTTCATCTTCTTTTGCTTCCTGTTCATGTGTTTCTTCAAATCCTGCATCATCTATTTCACCATCTTCTAATTCTCCATCTTCTCTGTAGAAAATAAGCATTTTAATTTTTAAATGTTAATTCCATATCTTACAGAAACATTTCCAAAAGAAAAGGAAAGCACATGCCATGAGTTTTAGGTTACATTCACTTAGATCAGGGTTGGCAAGTTTTTTCAGTAAAGAGCCATTAAATGTTTTATTTACGTTTGCTGAACATGTATGGTTTTATTTACAAGCTCTCTATTTTCCTTTTAAACCCTTCAAAATGTAAGAACCAATCTTAGCAGATAGTTTGTCAACATCTGATTTAGATTGAGAACACTGCCATGAATGAATAAATGAACAAATGCAGTACTATCCCAAAGAATTGCAATAGTTAATATCTACTATCTTAAAAAAAACATATATTAAACACTTTAAGAAAGCACACATTCTCATTACAGGAAGGATTTTTTACTTAATGGTCCACAGACAACTATTTATATCTTTAATATAGTAATATATATTAATTCTCACCCACAAAGTAAACTTCAATAAGAAAACAAACTTAAAACCCAAATCATTAAAAACAGAATAGTCAATTCCTCAACATGAATCTATCAGAAAATATTCATAGCAAAACCATAAATTTAATTTCACTTTGTATATAAAAGTATCTTTGTTACTATGGAAACTTATTGTTGGGAAAAAATTATATTAATTGCAGCATTTTTATAGTTACAGAATTCAAAATGTTTATTAATAGTACTTTAATGCAAATTAACAAACTGACCTAGATAGAATACAAAGTTTTAACATCAGTAATGCTTCCACAGTTTCAAAAAAATGCAAACTATTTACAAATAGACATGTTGGTATAAAAAGATAAGTGTCTTTATATGAGTGGAAGCAATGTATTCCACGTTTGGGTGGAATACATGGTTTCTGAAATGCAAAACCCATCACATTACTTTCCTGTTAAAAATCTTCATTAATACTGTGATATCTCAAATTTGAAGAACAGTCTAGTGGGTATGCAGGAAGTGGTCTTAATAAAACTGAGTTACCATGAGTGGGTAGCTGCTGAAAGTTTAGTATTTGCATATGAGTGTTCATTCTATATTAGGGGTTTCAAATGTTCCATAATAATAAAAAAATCAATGATTCCCTTCTGACCTGAGGAGAAAGTTAAAATTCCTTGACATTGCCAAAAGGTTCTTTATAATGAGTCCCTATTTACCCAGCTTTCAATTTAAATCTTAAACATGCCTTAAAAACTCTCCTTTCCAGCTCCTCTCAGCCTCTTTCTCCTTACCAGTTATATCTAGCTATTTCAATTCAATTTAGAACCCAATTTAGATGTCATTTCCTCCAAGATGCCCTACTGACCATCCAGGTTTGAGTGAGATGCCACATCCTAAGGACTTCACTAATAATTCTCATTTCTTTATTATTGCACTTTACACCAGGTGTGAATGCTTGCTTATTGGTTGGTGACAACACGGTATGTAACTGACTTCACAATATACCTGTAACTCCTAGCATGGTGCTCTGCTGCCTAATGAATGACTGAATATACAATATATACAATCCCTGCATTACAGAATAGGCAAATGATACCACGCTAAACTGGTTCTGAAGTCAGGTTTTTTTCCCAGGTTACTATCACAAAATTAAAGAGTTATAACCATTTAGGCAGACCTGAAAATCTCTTGTATGGCAGGCTTGGCATTCTGGTCGTTTTAATTAAAAAAAAATTTTAACTTCTATATTAAGATAAGATCTTATGGGCCAAGAAAATAAGTGTATATATTCATGAAAAGACAAGTCTAAGAATGTTCTTAGCAATTTTAGGCCTAATAGTAAAAAACTGGAAACAACCCAATTCTTCATCAACAGGTGAACATAGTGTTTATTTATATAATGGGATACAACAAAGAAAGAAAATCAACCACTGCTACATACTATATGAGTATTACAAATAAAATTATAAGCAAAAGTCAGAAATAAATTATTTTGATTAATTTATAGGTATTTCAAGAACAAGCAAAACTAATTTAGTGGCAGATCTGAGAAGTGATTATCTTTTAGAAGGCTTTAAAATGACAAAAAGAGGAACCAAGGTGCCTTCTGGGGTACTGATATATTCTGCATTATTACTATATATAGTAATTCTGTCATTACTATACATATAGATGTACAAAAATTTGGGCTGGCCAGGTGCAGTGGTGCATGTCTATTATAATCCAAGCCACTGGAAAGCTGAGGCTAGGAATCACTTGAGTCCATGGGTTCGAGACAGCCCTGGGCAACATAGTGAGACCTAGTCTCAAAAAAAAAAAAAAATTTGAGCTGTTCACTTAAAAACTGTATATTTATTGTTTATATTTATACCATAATAAAATTTAAATACAAACAACTATAAAAAGTCTATGACCATTCATCCTTTCTTTTCCTACATCTCCTCTAACACATTCCTGTTTATGGAGACATAAATAACTGACAATTCGTAAACAAAATTATTTTTAAAAGAATTTATCTCAGGCAAACCCATAGACAGACTGTAGATTAGTGACTGGTCAAAAGAGGTCAAAGAAGAAATGGGAAGTGGGTGCCAATAGATAGGGATTTCTTTTTAGAGTGAAGGAAATATTTTAAAGTTATACAGTAATAATAGTTTCACAACAATGAATATCCTAAAAACCAGTGAGTTGTATACTTTAAAAGGATGAATTTTACTTAATACAATTGGTATTTTTTTAAGTAATGAAGTTAAAATATATTTTATCTTCAGATTTCAAGATCAAGATTGAAAACAACTGTAGAAAATCATAAATCAACATGAAATTAAAGATTCTGAAGTAGATCAGCATCTTCACTGTCCCCATGTTTTTATTTGGAGGATTCACTAAATCCTTTAAATTGATATGCCTCAATGGAGGATTCTACTTTCCTCCATTCTGCTATGGTTGACTATTAAAATAAATTAACCTGAACCATTCAATCTTACCTCCATAGGTAGTTTCTGCTAAAGGCTCCTGTTACAAGCTACAGATCAGAAACTGAGTCTTCTGGAAGAAACACAAAAGCCTCAATAAAAGACTATGCAAATAAAATATTCCTAATGGGTGATATTACAAGGACATTACTCATGAATACAAGCTTCCTGGGCTAAGGCAGAGCACTACCACATTTTTTTAGAAAGTACAACTGTCAAGATATATCCAGAATTGCTTCACAATCTAGTAGCAGACACACATTTCCCAGATAACTGAAACTATTATTTGTAACACTTTTCATGCTCTCATTCAAATTCACCCTGACATTTTTCTCTTACTATGAATAAGTACTGCTGTGTGCCTTGGCAACCTTATGTCTCCACAGAAGGCCGTACTGGAAAGGTCTGGCCATATGCTGACTTAAGGCTTGATCTGTGACCCTCCAGATTATGAAAAGATAGGCAGTCTCGGGAGATGTTGCTACAAGACTATTTCTCTCACCTGCCTCTCTACTTTGTGGGAGGCTACTGTGAGGAAGTTCCATATCCCAACTATCTGGATAGCAATGAGGGCTGAGATTTTCCACCTTGTCTGCTCCTTACAGTAAAAACTACAGGCTAAAAAATTGTTTAGCTAGGGTATGGAAACTTAGCAACAGAATGCATTACCATTCAGGTCGCTTATGATCAGTTTTAGAATTATCCTACGGGACAAGGGACATGAGTTGTCTTGCATCTGTAGTTGATATAAGTGATAAACTATCTGAATCTTACAGGCTGAATCCATCAGCATGCTTCACAGAAAATGTGCTTGGGCCTAGGCTTTGCTCATACCTAAATCTATATAGTTACCTTATATATGATCATCTTGATTAGGTCTTGACCATATTCTCTGCTGTCACCCAAGCTACATATTCAATCTCAGGGGAACACTGGGGTTACCAGATAGGAGATTTTATAAGTTTACATTTGTCCCAACACTGGATTGTGAACATTTATATTCCAGATGTCTCACTCCTTTTGTTTCAGAAAAAATTTCTTTACAAACTGACAGTGGTAAAATCTGCTGGTTGTCTACAGTTTCAAAGCACTTTTACTCCATCCTTGATCCAATACAGTTTTACTACATCCTCTGGTGTGCAAAAATTCATTATACCATTTTCATTATCCACAGGCATGGCAAATTTTGCATGCTTTGTTTCACATCTCCAGTCAATCTTAAAGCCTAAACCCAATGGGACTCAGTATAAATATATGAGCAAATTTATTTAAATTATTCTAACATTCCCAATAATTCTATGATGTCACAATTTTGTTAACTCTATGTAAGTTACCTGTTCCCTAAAATAACTGAGAATTCCTATTCACTCATTTTTGTTTCAAGTAATTCCTCCTTTAAACAACTATAGGTGTACTTCAAGTCCTTACTTCCTAAAGCAACATGCTTATTTGCTTATCAAAATCTAACCTGCCTTACATATTTATGCCCAAAATATGTTATATATTTATAACAACTACATATGATAACATAATAGATAATTTTAATTATTTCCTTCCCACCTCCTACAGGAGGCCATGCATTTCAGGATTGCCTGAAGAACATCGATCTCTCTGGAGAAAAAGGATACTTCTTTTTTCTATATCATTGGGGCTTCAAAACAAAACAAAACAAAAACAAAAAACAAACAAACAAAAAGCCGGGCACGGTGGCTCGTGCCTGTAAGCTTCAGCCTATGAAGCAGCTGGGGCTAGGGATCGCAGCTTGAGTCCCGCCTAGGGCCCGTAGCAAGAACTAGTTCCAAAAAATACCTGGGCGTGGTGGCGCACGCCTGTAATCCCAGCTACCTGGGAAACTGAGGCTGGGGATTGCTTGAGTCTGTGGTACCCTGGGCAACGAGAGCCTGAGGTTCCACAGGCAAAAACAGCAAGGCCTAGTCTCAAAAAAAAAAAAAAAAAAAGAAATCATTGGAGCTCTTAGTAAGAACTTTGACTGAAAAGACTGGAAATACAACAAATGAAAGTACATTTATCCAAGTAGTTGTAGATAACAATATAGCCCTAAATTTCTTGCTGGCAGGCCAAGAAAACAATATGAAACACTGCTGTTAATCCTTCCTGTTGCCCAAGGAGTAATTATACTAGGGTAGTTGACCAAATCTCCATTCAAACTGAAAGAATGATGGTTATCAAAAATTAACTCATAAGGGGTATTAAGACTGATCTGGTCAAAGTAAGGGAACCTTTGGCCATCAACCTAAAATGACTCCTTATAACAGGTAAGCTTTTATTTTTCTCTCAGTCTTCAAATGCCCAGATTCAGAAATGCTACTACACAGCTTTTAATTTATCAGACACTAAAAATTTTATTTTGCAAAAAGAGGCAAAGAAAAGAATTTTTATATTGTCAGGCTAAATGCCATGGTCTTTGACCAGAACTCCTACAAAGATATTATCCTATACACAGCTAACATGTGGCCTGCTGCTGTGCATATGTCGAACTAAGTCTAGGCAGTTAAAATTCCCTAAGGTTCCCAGAATGTGCATATAAAAATGCTTCACTGTATGTTCCGGAGTTTACAGATACTTTCATGTTCTACCTTATACTTCTTATAAAGCACTACCTGTGCCTTTACGGCATAAGCATGAGAAAATAAGAATGACTAATCAGAACAACAGCTAGAATTTCCCCCAAAATGCAATCATCTTTTTAATTTTCCTCTTTTTCTTTCATTACGAAGAGATATACTGAACTTGTTTCATACCCAGCAAGCAGATTAACTTTCTTTTTCAAAATCTGCCTGGTGACTTTTATTACTCTTTAGGGCTTATACAGCACTTTACTGAACAAATCACAAAATATATAAATAAGTCATGGTGAAAATTCTAAAGATAAAGAGGAAGTCAGTAGTTTACACAGGGATATATCAAAAACCCCTTACTAATTTTTAGATTTGAGCTACCAATTTGGATCTGAGTTTTGGGAAACAAGGATTAAGTAGAAGACAACAAACAGAGCTTCCAAGACAAAAACAGACTAATTGTTCAAGAAAAAAAACAATGTTCTCTGGGAGTATGATCAGACAAATTTTTCCTGAGTCCTCATAAATACATTACCTAAAAAAATGGACAGTATCTTGAAGCAATAGATATGTCCACAACACCAAGTTTATTCCTTACAGTGTATTTCAATTTAAACCAAGGGCAAACTGCCAAATTGGGGGGGAGGGGAGAAGCAATTATTTATTTATTTATTTATTTATTTATTTATTTATTTTATTTTTTTTTTTTGAGACTAGATCTCGCTGTTTTTGCCGGTGGAACCGCGCGGGCTCTCGTTGCCCAGGGTACCACAGACTCAAGCCATCCCCAGCCTCAGCTTCCCAGGTAGCTGGGATTACAGGCGCACACCACCACGCCCAGCTATTTTTTGGAATTAAGTCTCACTACGGGCCCCAGGCGGGACTCGAACCGCGATCCCTAGCCCCTGCCGCTTCATAGGCTGAAGCTTACAAGCACAAGCCACCGTGCCCAGCCTTGAGAAGCAATTATTTAAGAAAATTAAAGTAATATTGTCAAAGAACAGTTGTCTAATGTTCTGGTTTAATCCACAGATAAAATCCAGAATATATCGAGCAATAATTCTCAGAAAAACTCAATGTAGAGACAGCACAATGGGCTACAGTAGACAATTATTGGTGTTTTTGGTGGTGAGTACCATATGGTGAAAAAGTCTGAGCAGGGAGATCCTATACTTCCAAAACATGAAGAGGGTAAACCAACAGTAGTTCAATTAAAAAGCACATACTCAGTCGGGCACGGTGGCTCGTGCCTGTAAACTTCAGCCTATGAAGCGGCTGGGGCTAGGGATCGCAGTTCGAGTCCCGCTCAGGACAACACAGCGAGACCTAGTCCCAAAAAATAGCTGGGCGTGGTGGCGCGCGCCGGAAATCCCAGCTACCTGGGAAGCTGAGGCTGGGGATTGAGTCCGTGGTACCCTGGGCAACGTGAGCCTGCGGTTCCACGGGCAAAAATAGCAAGACCTAGTCTCAAAAAAAAATAAAAAAAAATAAAAAAATAAAAAACCACATACTCTTTCTATATATATGTATATATAGATGGATATATATAAAAATACACACATGTATGTGTGTGTGTGTATATATATGTATACATAAAACACAATGTTCTACCCACCTCTCCATCCCCAGAGAAATAAAAGGCTTTCATTCATTCAAACATACTTATTCACTACATTCTAGGTGACTCCTCATCCAGAGGTGAGGTAATGGTAAATGAGGAGACATGATTTTCTCTTTCATGAAATTTTCAATCTAGTGGTGGGAGAGACAGGTATCAATCAAAGAATCATGCAAATAAATAAAAAATAAGCATACAAGTAAATAAGGGAGGTAAATAGGTGTGAGAGCACACAATAGATTAAGGTTAGCTATCAGGGAAGTCCGGAAGGATTTCCCTGAGGAAGTAAGATCAGAACTACTCTGAGAAATAAATAAGTAGGGAGAATTCTAGTTAGCAGAACCTCTGTGTAGAAGAAATGAGATGGGACCATGACGAGTCAGTGTCACTAGATCACAAAGAAAGGGGGGAAAACTGGTTCAAAATTAAGCTGAATAGATGGGCAGTATTAAATTATATAAACTTTGATCACATTTGGAGCTTATCCTGAGAGGAATGACAGAACTGAAATGTTTTCAGGAAAGGAGGTGATATGCTTAGATGCCTATATAATTTTGAGAGTGAAACACAGACATAGTAGGGAAACAAAATATGCTGAGGGAAAGCAATCAGAATGCCACTGTTCTAGCAAGAGTCTAAAAGAAGAATGGAATTATACATGGAGATTTCGATACTAAATGATCCCCACTTAAATACACACAGAGTCACTGATGGGAGAGTTTTTTCTCCAAAAGTGAGAAACAGTGAGGCAGAAAAAATTAGTCAAAAACTACTAATATCAAAAAGTGAAGACTATTATCCTTCAGGCAATCTGTGAATGTTATAAACATACCCATTACTTACACCTTTAAAATATCACCTTATCAAAAATGTAACACAAATAAGTAACAAAACATCACCTCATTATTGTTGAGGTCATTCCTTTGAATAGGATCAAGATTTTCCCTAAAAATAGTAAAGATAGGAGTCAATAGTTTTATTTTTGTTTCATAGTATAACTTAATTCCAATTATGTCAGACTTGGATTTTCCAAGCAGGCATTATAATTATTTAATGCAGGTAATGAATATATCAGTAATATATCAGTGAAACATCTAATTTTATTTTCAAACAATATAGCCTTCTGGTGAACTTCCAGTATAAGCTTGATGCAGGGTACATCATGAAGTTATTAAAAGACCTTAAGAACAAAGAAAATGAGCCCTTCAAGGGAGACTGAGGCTTTTATTTGAACACGTTTTTCAGCAAATAAAAAAAAAGTCTAAAACAAAAAAGTTGATCAATTCAGCTAAAAAACCTGGATATCGGCAAACTCAAAAGAACAAAAATAATGAAAATAGATAAAAGGGCAGAAGTCAACAAAATAGAGAAAAAAGACAATACAGAATCAAAATAAAACTAAAGCATTAAAAGCATTTTCTAAGGCCGGGCACGGTGGCTCGTGCTTGTAAGCTTCAGCCTATGAAGCGGCCGGGGCTAGGGATCACGGTTCGAGTCCCGCCTGGGGCCCGTAGTGAGACCTAGTTCCAAAAAAAAAAAAAAAAAATAGCTGGGTGTGGTGGTGCGCACCTGTCATCCCAGCTACCTGGGAAGCTGAGGCTAGGGATTGCTTGAGTCTGTGGTACCCTGGGCAACGAGATCCTGCGGTTCCACTGGCAAAAATAGCAAGGCCTAGTCTCAAAAAAAAAAAGCATTTTCTTTCACCATGCACTGTAGTGCCAGTTTGTCTTAGCAGTCTTACAGTCATTTAAATCTGTATATGAACAAATAGATCTAAATTTTTCAATTTTCTGTACCTTTTCTAAAAAAGAGTAAGTTAACAGATGTTTTCCCAGAAAGGCCAGAATATTGTCTGGAATAGAATTTTTAAAACACAAAGATTTTCAAAGATTTGTGACTTCAAAGATATGTGACTGAAAAATAATTTAAAAATAACTCTCAGCAATATTTATTCTATAGTTTATTATCTAACTCTATTCAAGTCTATCTTCTAACTAATGTACTCATGAAAAAGTAACAGTGAATCTAAAAGTAAAAATAATACCTTGATACTAATGTGTAGTTAAAAAAGAAAAAAAACAGGGCCGGGCACGGTGGCTCATGCTTGTAAGCTTCAGCCTATGAAGCGGCTGGGGCTAGGGATCACAGTTCGAGTCCCGCCTGGGGCCGTAGCGAGACCTAGTTCCAAAAAAAATAGCTGGGCGTGGTGGCTCGCGCCTGTCATCCCAGCTACCTGGGAAGCTGAGGCTGGGGATTGCTAGAGTCTGTGGTACCCCGGGCAACGAGAGCCTGTGGTTCCACGGGCAAAAATAGCAAGAACTAGTCTCAAAAAAAAAAAAAGAAGAAGAAAAAAAACTAAAGTAAATGACAGTTAAAAATTATTAAGCACTTCCATGTTATCAGGCATTTTGGATCAGTTCATTTCATTTCCACATTAAATCTTTGAAACACTATTATTAATTCCATTGAACATTAGTAAAGAAAGGAGGCAAAAAGCTTAACTAATTCTGCTAGCAGATAACAGAGCTAAAACCCAAACTCAGGCATTCTGGTTTATAACTCACTGCTCTGAACCACATTGTTTTAACAGCTACACAGGTTTGGTCTTAGAAAGAAACATCATACTGCCAAACTACTAATTTTGCCAGTTAATATAAAGATTATTTAAAATAACCTCACCAACTGCAGGACACAAAATGATGTGTTTACAGTAAAATTCCTTAAAGATTTTCTAATACTTGAAATGTTCACAAAATATTTGGAAAAAGAATCAACATACGACGTAGTGTTTTAGACAGTAAAGAGAAACTATTAAGGTATAAAAGGTGCATGTCTGACTTGCAGTAAAAGTCTCCTCAGCCCCCCAGTCTTGGACTCAGAAGCAAGATGATAAAGGAATGTAATCTCAGAAGCAAGATGATAAAGGAATGTAATCATTCGGGAAATGTTGCAATAAAACACAGAAGTGCTGTCCCTGTGGCTCTAAGGCCCATCACCTTCAGAAGTTGACTACAGCAAATATGACTACCCTGTCAAGCAGAAGAGAAAGTAAAACTAGAATGACAAGGTTAACAGGTAAAATTACCACCGGGACTGATCAACCGAGGCACCTAAAACTTGTTTATAGAAGCTTCAGGCATGGATTCTATAAAGGAAAAATACCTACACCCAAGAGGGCAACTGCTGCAGCATCAGTCATCTTAAAGATGACTCGATAATTGTCTGTTTTTAAGCAAATGTGTGCTACTTCACAAACATTTTAATGTTGATAGTATATTAGCAGCAGGGCAATAACAAGGGTCTTGGAGTTAGGAGATGCTGTAGGGGTTTTCTTTGTATTTTTTCTTTAAGTGCTCAAAGGAAGTTAGTCCAAACATTTTACAGTACATATTTTTTTAAAGAGAGAAACAAAGAGATAACCAAACCAACAGGGCTGGAAAATAGATCTTATTTCATTCAGGGTGCCAAGACAAAATCAAGGCAAAAGCCTCCATATCAAAGTCAGAAGATGGAAAGAAAAGAATGAATACTAGAAGAAAGTGCTACACTATTACTGGGTCATCATTCATTCATTCAGAGACTAGGTCTCGCTATTTTTGCCAATGGAACCGCAGGCTCCCGTTGCCCAGGGTACCACGGACTCAAGCAATCCCCAGCCTCAGCTTCCCAGGTAGCTGGGATTACAGGCGCGCACCACCACGCCCAGCTATTTTTTTGGAACTAGGTCTTGCTACAGACCCCAGGCGGGACTCGAACTGCGATCCCTAGCCCCGGCTGCTTCATAGGCTGAAACTTACAGGCACGAGCCACCGTGTCCGGTTCGTTTATCATTAAATTAAAACAAAAAGGAGATAAACACCAATATCAAGAAGAGAGAGTAGAGTACTAATGAGGTAATTGGCTGCCTGAACAGCAATTTTCACCTGAAGTTAAAAAAGGACACAAGCCAGGTGTGGTGACACACGCCTGTAATTCCAGTTACCTGGGAGGCTGAGGTTGGAAATCACTTGAGTCTGTGGGTTCGAGTCAACCCTGGGTAATATAGTCAGACCTATTCTCTTAAAAATAAATTTTTTTAATTTTAAAAAATAAAAATAAAAAAAGACACAAACAAAATGCCAAGTCACCTCCTAATGAGAACCTAGAGTTCTTGCAAAATGAAATCACCTGAACCTGGATAATAAAGTAGGAGTATTAAACAAAAACAATAGTCCAATAACTAAATTTCTGAGCCTCCTGAGGGCTGCCTGTGCACCCGGGTCCTTAGCCATTGGAGCTCCTTTGCCAGCAGAGAGCAAATGGGGTGAAGGATCCTGTGTAAGCTCCCTTGGCTGGGTAAGCCCTGAGAGGGGACAGGGTGGGGGTTTTGGTGGCCCCACCCACCAGCAGATGGCTGCTGCACAGGGCAGCCATCAGCAGGTCAGATGGGCGGAGCCATGTTGCCCCCTCTCCTGGCCCAACAGGAGCATGGAAGGGCGCAGGCTCAGCCATCTGGGCCCCATGCAGGGAGGTACCAGTGCGAGGGGCGAGGAAGCCCCTTATATTTCACTCTCACGCCAGCTAAACGTCAAGAGGAGCAAGAACATGCACAACACAAACCCCATCATAGAATGGATGAGGGATCATGCCAAAATCCAGCCCACAAGCCTGAAGTGGACACAGCAGATGGACAACCGAGAGAACCAGTGCATGCCAGACAAGAAAAACAACTGTAGAAACATGGTATCACGAAGCACATGTATGCACTCACCGGGCCAGGAAGACCTAAGACCACATTTCGAAGATGCCTTCTAGGAGAGCAAGGCCCCCTCCCCATGCTACGGGAGAGGAAGACCAAAGATGGGGTAACTGCCCCCCCCACAGAGAAACTTCTTCACTGACAATGGCTGGGGGTGAGACCCCCTAAATCTGACACCAGAACCATAAGGTAAAGCAGGAAAGCAGCAGAGATGGGATTGGAGAAGACGACCTGCAGCAAGAAAACATGGACAGATCACAAATGAATACAGACTGGCCCCTCCAACGCAAACTTAAGACTGAAAATCTATCAGCAAGGTGAAAGTGAAGAACTGAAAGAACACTGCCACAGGAAAGAAAGAGACTAATGGACTCAACAAAGACTAGTTAACAACAAAGAGTAGGGTTTGAGAGACTGGAAGGGGCACCAGAGGGGAGAGGGGGAGGTATCTGAAAAACCACTTACCGAGGTTGTGATCTAAAGAATAAAATAACTAATATTTTTTTAAACCTATAAATTTCTTAAAATGACTAATGCTTTGAATCTGTGGCATGTTTAAATAAACTACTTAATAAACTACTTAAATAGCCATCTTAGTGGGGTAGGACAAAATTGTTCTAGAGTCAGAAAAATCTGGGTTCAAATTCTATTTTTGAGTCATATGGCCTACATGAGTTTGAATACATTATTTCACCTTCTATATTCTGATTCCTCATCTACAAAAAGGTATTAATCAATTTACCACAAGAGTTAGATTTTAAATAAGATAAGGGTAGGTAACTACCTTGCACTAAAATAGAACGCCATCAACTAAAGTTTCCTATCCTCTAGTGAATTACCTGAAACATGTACATTTAAACAGAATGGTCAAAACAAACCACAAGTACTTTCACAGAAACTGGAAAGGTAAAAATCCAGGGAACATGAATTCCTTCATAAAATAACAATGAAAAATTATATGAAATAAAAGCAGAAAAGAATCTGTAGGAAACCGTTTGGAGTCTGTTCTTGAGAGTATTTGTAATTATCATTAAACAACAATTAGCAAGTGGTGTGAAAGTCACCACTATTTCCAAAGTATCCTAAATACAACAATAAAGTACAAGATAGTAAAATAAGTAGTTACTCATGATGATCCAAAGTAACTAATAAAGTATAAAATACTGTCTATTCAATACATGCCACACATTTTTATTTACACACACATTTATAATTTCTTTGAAATTATTTATAACACTGGTTTCTGACAAAATCTGTCAATAATTCCATGCCTCCCATATAGTGACAAAGGTATAGTTGCATATTTATCTATAAAACTTATCTATAAAATTAAGAATTTTAAAATATATCCTTTGAAATATAAACTTCTATTTTGACATCATGGAGGAAAATCATGCCATTCCTCAAATATCCTCTATATACTAAGCAAAGAGAGATTATTACATAAACTAAAACCGTGAATTAGTTTGCCGTAGTTTAAGACTATATTTTAAAAATTATTCTTTTAAATATTTCACACTTACCATCTTAGATTTCTAACTAAGCTAAAATGTATTAAGTTTCATTCCTTTTCTACTTATCCTCTGATTTAAGTTCTCCAGTACAGAGTGGAAAAATATGAAATTCAACAGAAATAAATATTAGCAAATAAATTACCCTTAGAACTTGAAAGTGACAAAATAATTGTTTCATCATCATTGTATCAAAGTAAAAATTGTATTATAAAGAAATAACAACTGATGAGATGTGAATAAAAGGAACCCTTTTACACTGTTGGTGTGAATGTAAACTGATGTAGTCACTATAGAAAACAGTAAGGAGAATCCTTTAAAAAATTAAAAATAAAAGTACCATATTACCAGTAATCCCATTTCCAGGTATTTATCCAAAGAAACTGAAAACACTATCTCCAAAGTATCTAAACACCCTTGTCCACTGTAGCTTCATTTACTAAAGCCAAGATACGTAAATAAAGTGTTCATTCACGAATGAATAAACTTGTAGTATATATACTGGATTATTAACTGGCCTTGAAAAATAATGACATCTTGCCATCAACGACATGAACAGGTCTTCACTGTATATGCTAATTGATATGTTAGACAAAGACAACCACCGTGATCTCACCTGTACAAAGAATCAAAAAATAATAAAATAGTCAAGCTCATAGATAGAGAGAATAGATTGGTGTTTGCCAGAGTGGGTAGATAAAAAAGGGTAAAGGAAGCCAAAGGGTACAACACCATCTATAAAAACAAATTAAATTGTACAAATACTAATGTACAGCATGGAAACTATGGTTGTTTATACTGTATTATATACTTGAAAGTTAAATAGAAATCTTCATTCTAAAAGAAAAATGTGTTAATATGTATGGTGGCAAATGTAAACCTAATTTATTGTAATGATCACTTTTACAGTATATACAGATTTTGAATCACTATGTTGAACACCTGAAACTAATATGTTATAGCAATCATACCTCAGCTTAAAAAAATGCTGAAAGTTCTATTGGATGAATCTACAATGAACCAAGTAAAAGTACCTGTTACCCACCCCCCAAATCCAAGATGTATCTGAAATTAACAATACCAGATTAATTATGATAAGAGGTACTGGGGCTTCAGGACTATGGGGAGAGTGGTATGAGTACATTTTTAAAAGATATTCTAAAATTACACTAGGCTTAAGCAGTCAACTAAAGAATATTTCTCCATTCTCCCTTGGCCTGAAGTCATTTCTAAATACCTCTGAGTGTGACATGATCAGAGACTGCATGATCATTCGGTTATTATTATATTTATTAAGTGTAACAAAGTCATATACAAAACAGTTATGCCATCTGGATTTACTGTTAATATCAGAATATTCATTTTCCAACATAAAATGTTTTTAGGAACACCTTCTTGTATACTTTATATATTTAAATTTGGTCAATTCGATGAAATATAAATATACATTAAAAGGGAGAACATGTTGCCACTAGTGATTATGAAAGCTATTGTATTTATCAAAGAAATTAACATATTTCAAGTCACCAAATAGAAAAATAGGGCAATACTGAAAAGGTCAATGAATGACTTTAGTAAGAACATTATACACTTTTGAGCTGATAAGTGGTTATAAAAAATTTAATGAAAAATACAAAATAATAGAAATTATGTCATAATTCTAACTCTTCAATTATTTGGCATACTAGCTTTCATAATAGTAAACAAGTAACTTCAAAAAGTTATTTTTAATTATATATTTCCATGAATCTTTCAAGAAAAAGAAATTTTCTTTTTTCCACTGCGTAAGGATAAAAATCTTTATTCTCTATCCTATCTTTTGTAGATGAATTAAAAATAGAATGCTAACGGCTATTTAAACATTTTATGAGGATAAAAACTTCAAAGTTTTGTGCAACATTATCAATCATTTTTACTCCTGATATTTAAGATATACATTTTAAAAAATGTTAGAGGAATAGAAGGAATACAACTACTTTGTATTCCACTTATCTCAGTTCGAAGTTACCTTCTGCACCCAAAGTGCCCTCTGCACTACAAAAGAAGTCTACAGTATCAGCCGGACACGGTGGCATGTGCCTGTAAACCGCAGCCTAGAAAGCCATGGCGGGGACGGACCTGGTATCGCGGTTCGAGTCCCGCCCCAGGCAACCTAGTGAGACCTAGTTCCAAAAAATTAGCAGGGCGTCATGGCACATGCCTGTAATCCCAGCTACCTGGGAAGCTGAGGCTGGGGATTGCTTGAGTCCGTGGTACCCCAGGCAACATGAGCCTGCGGTTCCATGGGCAAAAATAGGGAGACCTAGTCTCAAAAAAAAAAAAAAAAAGGTATACAGTATCAAAGGAATTTCTGCATGGGCAAATTGCAGCTCTTCTGCCCACCTCTGACAATGCAGGCCCTTTTTCTTTTTCCTACTAAACCTGTTCTTTATAAATTAAAAAAAAAAAAAGCTATCCTTTATTACCTATGTGCACTGCAGAAGTCACAGGAGTAATCTAGCAATAAGCATAGGTAGTACTGAAAATTATTTACTCCACTACAATGTCCTATTTTTAAAATTAGACAACTAAAATATTTAATTTGTGATATTTCACTATTTCTAATATTTAATTTTTTAGAGATCTTTCAAATTTGCTCAATTTTATAATGATCTATAATGATGACATTGGCTTTAGCCCCAGCATTGCCCAAATAGTGATGTCTACATTTGAGCATTTACCACTTAAAAAAAATTGTATTGGTGATATTGTTATGTATTTCTTATGTAAATATATTTTCCACCTCCATTTTAATTTGCTTACACAAAATATAATTTCTTAATAGACACCTATGTATTATAAAAAAGTTGGAAAAAAATTAACCCATAAATGCTTTCATATGTCAAATAAATAGAGATTATAAAGACCTCAACCCCATACTTAGATATGGGTGATCTAACATTTTAATAGCAATTGCCAGTAATCAAGTAAAATGTAAGCAAAAGTAATAGTTCTTTTTCTCTATAAATCTTCAATGAATTGTTAAGTAGACTAAAACTTATATAGTAGAGTATTATTTTCTACAGCTAATGGTGGCAGAGCTAAGCTTGCTAGATTTGATTTCAATCTCAAACAATATGAAAAATATTCTCTATCAATTTAATGTTTTATGATTTAAAAAATCCTTTGTCGTTAAGGTGAATTTTTATAACTAGAACAAAGTTGCCTGAATATCTCAAAAAACAAGCAAAAAAAACCTTTTAAGTATCCAATATCCCAGTCAGATTTACTATCATTGAAGCAACTGTTATTAATGCCATAACAGATTACAGTACTCAGTCAGCTGCTTAACCACAAGTTTTTTACCCTCTAAACCTGTTTGCTAAACAGTAAAATGAAGATATTTAATATTTAGTCTCTCTACACAGACCAAAAGAATTAAAGTAATGTGAACTATAAACAGCAATACATGTAAAATCTTGAGTAACATGACTTCTAAACCTGTTATTTTTCTATCATTTTTATAGATTGTCACTGATTTTTATACAGTCTTACATTATAGTTTTAATGATAATTAACTCAGGACAGTCTTGGGGCTTTCTTTGGTCATTTAATTATCCTCCTGAATACGGATATGATTTACAAAGGTTATATACTCATAAAGTTTATTTGAAGCATTTATGTCAAGCCATGAACTCATTAAAAACCAAGCTTGAAAAAGAAAAGCTGGAAACGGTGGCTCATGCCTGTAAGTTTCAGCTTATAAAGCGGCTAGGGCTAGGGATTACGGTTCGAGTACCACTTGGGGCAACACAGCAAGACCTAGTCCCAAAAAATAGCTGGGCATGGTGGCACGTGCCTGTAATCCCAGCTACCTGGGAAGCTGAGGGTGGGGATCGCTTGTGTCCGTGGTACCCCAGGCCAACATGAGCCTGCAGTTCCATGGGCAAAATTAGCAAGACCTAGTCTCAAAAAAAAGAAAACAAGTATCATTTTATAATAAAGGTTGTTCTTTGTTATTACTACTTGTTCATAAAAAGTAATAATCTGATGAAACTGCCTTTGCTAAGGTCATCTGATAACTACTGTCTGGGTTGGTATGTGGCATCAACAGTCAACATTTCTTGGGACACAAACACCTCAAAACATATAGTGGAAATAAGAATATTCTAAGAAAGGCCGGACATGGTGGCTCGTGCCTGTAAGCTTCAGCCTATGAAGCGACCAGGGGCTAGGGATCAAGGTTCGAGCCCCGCCTGGGGCCCGTAGTGAGACCTACTTCCAAAAAAACAGCTGGGTGTGGTGGCGCGTGCCTGTAATCACAGCTACCTGGGAAGCTGAGGCTGGGGATTGCTTGAGTCTGTGGTAACCTGGGCAACGAGAGCCTGTGCGGTTCCACAGGCTAAAATAGCGAGACCTACTCTCAAAAAAAAAAAAAAAAAAAAAAAAAAAAAAAAAAAAAAAAAAAAAAAAAAAAAAAAAAAAAAAAAAAAAAAAAAAAAAAAAAAAAAAGAATACTCTAAGAAAATTTAACCATTTAAAAAAAAAGGGAAAAAAATGAACGAGATTAGGGAAATCAGGCACACAGGACCATGTCAAAAAATGACTAGTTAAATTTAAGATATTAATATGCAATGAAAAGACAGGTTAGCAAAGGGAACAATGAAAAAGGAAAAGTGGAGAGATGTGTGGGCACTGACCATAAGATAGCCTATAAGGTACACAGATAAAAATATTTTATCTGCCCCTGATGCCATTTAAAATTCTAAGCATGTTGGGCAAAGATAGAAAGAATGTAGCAGGTGGAACAAGGAGAGAGGAAGTGATGTAGTAAGCAAGATAAGTATAAACACCACCTTGTAGAGCTTGTATACCATGCTTTCTGAAGTGATGTTTAACCTGAGTGATAAATGAAGAAATGAGCAGAACAGCTAAATGATAAGGGAAGCTCATAGGCCTGGGCAGGGGTGCAATGAACACAAAGGCATGGAGACACAGTGCTAGTGACAAACAAGAAACCCAGGTGGCTGGGACAGGTACATCACATTGCCAGAGACAGCAGAACTACAGAGGTGCCATCAAGCATTCTAAAATTATCAGAGAAGCCCAGAGAAGTACAGAGAAGCCCAGAAGTGGGAAATGGCATGATCAGTTACTACTGGTTTATACACAAGAGATAATGCCTTACAACAAAATATTCTTAGAGAAATTATACTTGCCATTAAAAAGTACTTCCAATTAAAAAAAATAAAATCTTAAGTATGTGTACCCACATGTGATAATCAATTTCCTGGTTCTAATCCTATATTCTTATTCAATAAGCAGCTTTCAATAACTTGGTTTTCTATGTAACATTTTACATGGAGAAAATACATGCCCTGATGCAAAATATCTAGTCCTCATATTACATGACTAATTTGGTATTCATATTCACATACACACACACACACACAGACACACACACACACACACACATACTCTTGTGATAGGGATGTCTAGCCTCAGATAAAAAGTTTGGACTCTGGAATCAGATTATTGAAATTCCTATTGATTTACCCTGTGACTTTGGAAATGTACCCAACCTCGTACTGTTTCCTCATTTGTAAAAGGAATTTCTTTCTATGTAAAGCACTTCTTTTCAGGTAATGCACTCAAAAAAGAACCTGTCACATATTAAGTATCAAATAAATGCTAGATAATATTTTTGCATGAATTAATATACTTCAAGTACTATAATCTCCAAAACTAACAATCTTTTCATGTAAAGCACTCAAAAAAGAACCTGTCATATATTAAGTATCAAATAAATGCTAGATATTTTTGCATGAATTAATATACCTCAAGTACAATAATCTCTGAAACTAAAAAGTTTCTGAATCTATAAACTAAATTTATAAACTAAAATAGGGCCACTGTGTTCTACAAATCTGGGGCATGTACATAACAAAATAATATTCTGGAAGTTCTAGACTGGAGGCATGACCTGGGAAATTCAAGGCCACTTACATCTATGAGGTTTATTCATAGCCAGACCACCAGTCTCTTCAGGGGAAAACTTGACTTTTCTTCTTAAGAAGGGGGTACAGACTCAAATGTTCAGGCAGATCACCTAATGAGTGAAGCAGGACTCTAGCGTTGAGTTTTCAAAGAAGGTATGAATGATAGGATTACGGAAGGTAGAGAACTCAAGACAAGTCTAATGGCATTTAAGCACAAGTATTTTTAGACATCCTGGCAGGCAAATAACAATGTGGTTAAGTTTTAGGCTTAAGGCCACCTGTTCGCCAACAACAACTCTTTCATTCAGGTTTTTAAATGTTCTCATTTAGTATATCCTGTGGTCCATTTTCAACCCTTACTTTTCTTTACTTGCTCTGTGATCAAAGCAATTTCCTTGAAACTATTTCCTCCCTTGGCTTCTAGAAAATTTCTGTCTCCTTCATGGTCTACTACACACCTAACTAGGTAATCATGTCACTTCAACTATTATCTCTGTTAAAAACTCCCCAGATCTTTATCTCCAGTTCTATCAAATGCAAAAAATATCTCGTGAATTTTGCCTTTAGTCTGTTCTCTAATTGTCACCACTTTTGGTCAGGCCTTCATCACCCAATTTCAACTATCATAGTTGCTTTAACTCACTCTTTTCATTCATACTCCATATATCTATTAACCAGCAAATCCTACTGAATCTACCATCAAACCAAACCCAAAATCCAACTATTTTTACCTCCTTGGCCTAAAAGTATCACCATGTGTAACACGATTACTGCTTTTCTACCACTCTTACCAAAGCATATCTGACCCACTTCTGCTCAAATCCCCAAAAGGCTTCCATATCAGAGTGCAATCCCATCTCCTTACAATGGCTTACAAGGCCATACAGACTCAATTACTTCTGTTGCTTGCTACTTCAGCTCTTAATACTGTTCTTGATCATTTTCTTTAGCCATACTACTCCCTTGTGTTTTTTTTTCCTTAAGTATATTGGTTCATTCCTGGCTTCATGCTTTTTCTACCTTCTGTTCCCTCTATCTACAATGCTTCCCCCCAGATGTACTGGGCCTTTCTGGGCTTGGATTGCTCTTTTATTTCACAGCTTTGCTCAAATGTTACCTTTTCAATAAAAGTTTCCCTGAACACTTCATTTTGAAACAGAAATGCCCTCCCCACATCCACAATATGTACCTTTCTTCTTTATCATCCTTTTAACACGTTTTTCATGTTTGTCTCTTAAAGAAAAGGCAAGGTCCATTAAGGCACAAAATTTTCACTGCTCTCTTCTCCAAGTATAGAGAAATACAAATGTAAAGTGCTTAATCAAAGTGACTGGAAGTTCTCTAACATGTCTTTTTTACTGTTGCATTCTCCACTCTGTAGTCATTTCATTGTATCCCCCAGGTACCTTACCAAAAAAAAAAAAAATTACATCTAATTATTTTCCTAATTAAAAAAATTTTGATGAGATCTTCCTATTCTTTTTGAGTCTGAATCCAAATTCATTTAAACCCTCTGGTCACTCCAAAATATTGCATAATTTTCATGTACTAACATTCTATCATTCCTGAAACTATGATGCCATTGCATGATTTCAATCTATTTCTGCCTCTGCTTGGCCAAACTTATTCACCCTCCAAACAGTTATTCCAAGAGGCCTCCCAGGAGGCCCCATCTATGTCACAAATACACTCAGTTCATACTTCTGTCATAACACTGGTGTTGCAGCTATGTATTCACCAATCTGTCCGACTAGACTATAAAATTCTGGAGAGCAAGCTCAGTGATGTTGTATGCAGATTTGTTTCTCTAGTACTTAACACTATTCTTGGCATTTTAAAAGTCTGCTGAATGAAAATAATGAAATTTAAAACTGATTGAAATAATTTTTTTTCTTTTTGAGGAGCTAGGTAAAGAAAAATGTCTTAAGAGCCAAAGTGCTTCATAGGATCAAATCGGAACATGATAAACACCTTAAGTTTTTTACATATGTTTAAAGAACTTACTCTGATAGTTTTAACAATTGCAAAATTATTAATCTGGGTATCAAAAGTAAGGACAGCATTTTAGTTTTGCAAAACAAAGAGTTCTGGAGATTGGTACTATAACAATGTCAATGTACTTAGTAATACTAAACTATATACTTGAAAACAGTAAAGATGGTAAATTTTTGTTTTGGATATTTTATAACTAAAACTTATTAAAGGTCTAATGAGGGAAGGCATTTACTTTAGCAAACATACTAATTTACAAACTAGATATTACGTAGTTCAAGTAAACTCTTATGTGACAAAAGGTTATTAGTATGTTTAAAAATTGTTATTAACTTGCTAAAGTGAGAAGGGGGATTGGAGTAGTGTAGTTCAGCTACTTTTTTTCCTGAAGTACAATAATCATGGAAAATAGAACAAGATGTTACCAAGTTAGAAAAGCCTAGGTTTTATTCAGAATGCAGGGCTCTATTAAATATACTATAACACAATCCCAAACAATTCAACGAAAGAACTTATTGCATTACTGCTCTGTGTAAACTTCATAAAGAGTGAAAATAATGCCATAAGGAGAAGCTTGCATATCTAGGTTATCTATTCTTTATCTGAAGGATCTCAAATTTTATTCAACGCTGTAATGCTATCCTCCTTCATGAGACTAATGTGTGAACCAAATGAAAAGTAAAATCATCTCCAATCTTTCATATATCCTAATATAGTCTTGACAAGGTTCAATCATGAGGTGAAGGAAGGAGTAAAAGAAGAGATATAAACCACAATTCTAAAGAGTTTTGCTATTGTTTTACAAGAAGAAAAGCAGAAAAAGTTGGAATAGCTGGGAAGACAGTTCAATGGGCAAAATAACCTTCCCACAATTCTTATCAATTAATGATTGAGAATAACAAACTCTTACAGTGTTTCTGTAAATTTTTTCTTTTTCCCCAGTGTGGGGTATAAAAAACTTTTTACCTTTAGCACATTTCAGAAAATTACATAATAGTTATTTGGGTATGTGTTAACCTTTCTTACTTTAATATGCCCAGAGCTTAACTGATGGTATTTTGCCTTTAAGAGTTGTCTGTAAACTGCTCTGAGTCAACACCCAGCTGTTAAGTGGCTGGAGAATAACTGAATAAAAGGGAAGCACTGCATGCAAAGAAAGCCAAGAATTACATCTCCCCTTGTTTTCCCTAACTCCTTTTCAATCTCTTAGTTATTTCTTAAGATCTATGCAGAAATTCTCTATTATTACTTTACATGTTAAGCTTTTTAGTAGGTATTTTTATATTGAAACACTCCATAAAACTGCATTTTTACTTCATCATGTAAATTTTTAAAGGAAATGAAGCCGATTGGGTATTTTTTAACAGCTAACTTATTTGGCAAACAAATCTTGTATAGAATGTTCACCTTATAAAATGTACAAGAAAACAATTTTTAAAGGGAAATATATATATTGAGTCTATTTTTATTTAGAATCTCATTCTCATATAAACTATGAGAGTGATATTTTAATCAAAGCAGTTATAAATAAAAATATTTTTCCTGCATTCACAATAAACCTCAATGTTAAGAACGATACAACAACAAAAAATGTTGAGAGACAAGGCCTAGCTACACATACAAGATTCATTTTTCTTCCTCCACCTAATTCGCAGGAATTTTTATTACAGTATAAACAAAATACGGAAGCACAGAGTACCTGGGGATTCAATAGGTGTTAATTCTCCCAAAACTGTCCTAAAGACTAAGGGTACCTGTTAGAAATGGATTACCACAACCCTTAGAGATTCTGGCTCACCTACTTTCAGAAAGACAAATTTTATTCCTCAAAGTGATTCTGATTAGGGAGACTGGGAAACAACGGTATAGTTTAATGGTTCTCAATTTGGCACATAATAGAATTATGAGTTTTTTAAAATCTTAAAATTCAAGTTGAGGCTTATATCAACCGAAAAGCCATTAACAAAAGTTCCTTAGAGAAGGTTGAAAAATTCTTAAGGAGTAGAATTCTCCCAAATCAAGAAATTAGGTTTCCTAAGGATCACAAAGCTAAAATACTAGCAAAATTGGAGCTAGAACTGCTTCTTCTGACACCCAGTTTACCGTTGTTGGGTTTTTTTTTGACACAATTATTTCCTCTTGTAGACTGACAAAGTGTGAAAAAGATAAATCATCTCTCTTTGCCTTAAAACTTAAATAGTGCCACTTAACAAATGGATTAGTTAAAACGCAGCTAACCTGTTTCAGAAATCACTGAAAAGTGTTAATTTTTTAGCCTTAATATAAAACGGTTAAATATAATCTTTGACTTCTACTACTACGTGATTAATATAGCTTACAAAGAATTCTTCAAAATTTTTTTAACTTCTGAATCAGTACTTAAAATTTTCCAATTAAAGTCTGGTATCAGCATCCTTACTCGGAAAAATTATTTTGTAGTTAAATTTGGCAACACGTAACATAGATTTATTACATACCTAAATTTGGTTTCATTACATAGAATACATAAATGTTCATATAGAAGTTACTTTGTAAACTAACAAGATTTTTTCCCCCAAACAAAAACCTGCTGAATTTGATTGCACTTGTCTTAATCCTCACTGACTTGTCCACAGGCATTCAACATGGGAAACTTCTCACGATATTAGCTAATCCACTTCAAGTACTGTCTTACTGTAATAACAAGATGTCAAAAAAAATCATGAAAAATGTATTAAGTTCGACTTTATGTACCCCGGATTTTAAGAGTAGTTTTTACTTTCTAATATTCATGTTTGATTGGCTCGGGTTCTGGTAATCTATGCTACTTTTATAATTACAGTATCAAAGTTTTTGAAATGTAATTTTGTATCCCTCTCAAAGTTGCCACTTATTTAGGTACTTATAATTTCAATGTTGCTTGTGATTTCTGCTTCTGGGTTTTAAAAAAAGTGTTCAGAATGCTTTAGCCAAAATCCCATTACTCCACAGGTAAATCATCAACAATTGGTACATACCCTATAGTTCATAGTTTTACTTTTAGTCACAAAGGAGTAACTTCAAGTTCTAGATTATGATCAATGGACTTTGTTTCAGTAATTTTAATGAACAAGTGCAGCTGTTTAAGAAATAATTTAGTGATTTAGGTATCAGTAAAAATTAAAAACCTAACCAAAACTTAAGTATGCCATTTGCCGTATTTAAAATATATAAGTACTTCCAAGCCATTATTTGAAATCAGGAATGGGCCCCCTCAGGCAACAAAAAAGTAAAAAAATCAGAAGTTTGGTTAAGTGTTCAAATAATAAAGTGTTTTTAAAAATCGGGCAAGATTGAGTAATGCTGGAAGATTTTAATTTAGGAGAAAACTGCTATGCTAAGACTTGCAAAGCCAAAGTATTTTGTGTCAACATTTTAAACTTGAAACTTGCCATTTCAAATTCAGAGAAGACTGTATAAAAGACACGGCCTTTAGTGCTGGCTTCAAATTTTCCCCTAACTAAACCATACAAAACCAAACAAACAAACAAACCGAAAAAAAAAAATTAAAAAAACAAAAACCAAGCATGTTTATTTTTAAGAGTGTGCTACCATAGTAGGCAAAACCCCAGTTATTAGAAATTCTTGGCTGGTACTATCTGGAAGTGAACGCCAGACCCTGAACTGGAAGATGTTTCATTTCAGCCCGGGCTGGACCGCGGCACCAAGCCAGCCCGCACGCAGGAGCCGCCCGGCACAGGCGATGCCCGCCCGGGGGCGGGGGGCTCGCACGTGCCGACCGGGGGCGGGGCTGGGAGAAAGGACCCTGGCGCGGGAGGCTGGGCGGCCAGGCCGACCTCCCCCGCGGCCACGATCCGGGGTTTACATAAGGGCGCACGTCATGGAACTGATGGAGCCACACAGAGACGTCTAAGTCATGCAGGAGGCGCGCGGCCCCGGCCCGCTCCCGCCGCCCCAGACCCCTCCTCTCATCCGACAAAAAGACAGACAAGAAGGGTTCCCGACCTGTCGTGCCCTGCATGTTCAGAGTCTGTCATGTTTGGTCAAGAACGGGGCGGGGCTGGAGGGCAGGTCTGCGAGGCCGGCGGCAGCGGGGCGCGGGGAGGACCCCTGCCCCGCCTGCGGGTACCTGCTCCCGGCCACCGCCGAGAGGTGACGAAGTGGTAAAAACTCACGGTTACTAGTGAGCGACACAGACACAGACTTTCCAGTCTATTAACAACCACGCCAGAGAGATGGGGCTCTAACTGCAAACACTGGGCAACGGCCCCGCGCTGCCGGCGCTGCCGCTTTAGTCTCTATTCGCCGCCGGTGGCTGAGGCTTGGGAGCGGGCGGGCAGGCGGCGTGCAGCGACGCGGGGATTTGGACAGTGGCCGTAACGGTGATTTCTCCTCACCAACATGGCGGCACCCGAGACAGCAGCTCGATAAAATGGCGCCCGCCGCAATACCTAGCCCGGGACTAAAGGGCAAGAGAGATTCCTCCGCGAGCCGCGGCCCTTGCCCAGCCCGCCGGGGCCGAGAGCGTTGGCTATTGGAGGAAAGCACCCGTCAATCACCTCCAGGGGCGGGTTCCTACTCTTTTCTGTGAGGCGGCGGAGGTGGCTGTCTGACGGTGGGGCCGATCGGCTCCTGGGGAAACTTCGGCGGGGGGAGGCGGCCTTCGAGACGGGGCGTCGTCCGCCTGCGCGGCTGGGCCCGGCCCACGAGGGTCAGCGGCTTTGCGAAAAGACGCCGCCGCCCAAAGGATGAGGGGTTGTCGAGCAAACGTATTAAACTGCCTCCAAAGCTTTTGCTGGTGTGGACAAGGATGAGCTCATGGCACGGGGCTGTTGAGTTGTCCTAAAAAAAAGAGAAAAATCAAGCCAAAAAGCAAAAGCAGCGTTTCCTAAATAATGCGGAAATGTGTTTTCTTCTTGGAGCTTGGGGCGTTTATGCATTTTTGTAATGTTTCGAGCTAAGAGTCGCATCTTTAATCCTAATCTTAACCTGTAGCTTTCATATTTAATGCTAAATTTGCCTGTGATTGTTAGTTTTAAATTAGTAATAATTATACATTTTAAGTCAGTGTAAAAGATAATAAAATTGTATGTGTGCAGTATACACGATTCATAAATAGGGATTACCTTTCTTTACATTTATGAATGTGACCTTTAAAATTATTTTAAGATGTCACTATTTTGGCTTCCGTAGTATATTAATTGTGGAGTAAAGCTCCTTGTTTATTAAAATGATTATGGTTAATCTTTTCAAGCATTCTGACTTCTCTTAGTGATGAGAAATTAAGACTAGATCTTGGGCTAACAGTCCCATTAACACCCCAACCACGGGCAACATTTCCCATGTCACTGCAGCGCCATCAAGCACCCTAACCTGCAAAGAATAAGGATGTACCCAATACTTGCAAACCCAAGTGCTAAGCAAGCAGGGGAAGGCTTTGCTCAGATCTAAAATTATCTACAGTCCTGCAGTCTCCAGTATCTCCTCTACTGGCATGGTGATACTTTCTATAGCAGTCTGCTTGATCTATTACTGCACCTGAGGATTTTTCATTTCTATAGCTGGCTTAACAACTATGTTAATCCACCTCCAGTTTCTGGTCATGTGACACCTCTATCTTAAATGTTCTACTCTTGGCCTCCATCACAAGGAAACTTTCAAACTGTAAATTTCCTCTGGTTTAACAGTACTTGGCATTTGCAGTAGCATTAGGGTCTCTGGTCTTTGTTGTTACTGTAACTACTTTATTTGACTTAGGTATTACTGTAGCCATTAAGATAACCTATTTTTTTTTTTTGAAGGTTACATAACGGTATTTGAGGTAATCGGTTCTTTCTTTTTACTGTTACTCTGTCCCCTGTGTCTGGACAAATCTTGAATACTTTCAGATCTTAAGGAATACTTTAGTTATTTTGTGGAACTATACAGTTCTCCCTAGATGAAAAAAAAAAAAACGCCTTCCTGACCCATAGCAAGTTTGTAACTAAAATATGTCATCAGTCCATAGTCTTTCTTTTGGTAACAGAAAGGAAGTGGGTGAGTTTGTGGCTGGTATGTAGGGCAGGAGGCAGTGCTTCTCTGAAGCTTGGTTTTGAATCTAGTGCTCAGAATCTGTGATTTTTTTAAGTTAAAAGCTAAATTTAGCTTTCTTCATCTTGTCTTTAATGACCTGA
>PVHY01007983.1:0-40702 GCA_004024945.1 Uropsilus gracilis
CTTGAAGCCTGCAGCTCCTGAGGGTGCGCTGACCTCCAGGACACCGCTGGGCTTTCCTGGCATCTTCAGGGCTGCCCTCCTTCCAAGCAGCGGGGAGCCAGGTGGGGAGTCCAGTCTGAAGACAAGGCTGAACCACACACGGGGCAGGAGGAGTGACCGGGGTGGTGGTGGTGGTGGTGGTGGTGGTGGTGGAGTGAGAGCCTCCAGGATGCTCAGTGCTGGACCGGGGAACCAGTGTGACTTCTGCCACATCCGCTATGCCAGGCTGCCCTTCAGGCCTCGCCCCTTTTCATCCTTGTGATGATGGCACGCGTGGCACAGGAACTCTTGCCTAGCTCTTCCTCCTCATTCAGGCCAGTGTTGGGGGCCAGGCTGAGGAGGATCTGGGTGGCTGGCACTGTGTGATGGGAAGACCTGCCCATGGCCTGCGTACGACCCTCTGCTCAGGGAGCCGGGCTCTGTGCCTTTCTTTCCGCCCTCTTTTCAGTCCAGCTTTTTCCAATTTGTAAGGAAGCAGGGGCCCTGGCTACTAGGAGCTGGGGCTTTAAATGCCCCTATTGACGTAGGGGTTACTTTGGACCTTGAGATCTGGTTTTCAGGTTCCGCAGGGGTGAACAGCTCGCTGGCAGCCTTGATGGAAGAGGCTGCTGCTATGTGGGAGCAAGTGTTCCTCTTCCACTGGGCGGGCGGCAGCTTTGGGAGGAACACACAGGAGGAGCACACAAGTCAACCCTGGCTCACCTGGCAGTGGGGTGACAGAGGTCGCAGCCAGATGCCTCTCACACCAGGGCCTCACTTTGGGGTTGATAGCATACTGCTTTTGCTCCTCAGCGAAAATGTTTGCCTCTGCACAAGTGTTCACGGACCAGACCACAGACTGCATTCAGAACCACCGCTGCTGATACACGGACGCTCTTGATCTCCTGCCTGGTGTGTGACAGGCCCTGTGCCAGTCACATAATCCTGGATAATCATGTACTCTTGGGACCTCAGGTTCCTTATCCACGAAGTGAAGTGGCACCGAGCTCTGCAATACTCTGAGGCCAAGAAATAGCTTACTGTGAGCCAGACTCCAAGCCGTTCACTTGAAAAGTCATTCTATATCTCCTCATGTGCAGCCTTGCGTGCCAGGCTTCCCCCCTGCCCCCCCACTCCGCTGGGCAGTTCATTGGGGCCACATGAGGGGTGAGATGAAAGCAAAGGGCTGGACAAAGGGTGATGGGAGAGGCAGAAACCAAGAGTGGGTGTGTGGAAGGAATCCAGGGTGACCCCAGATGGGTGGAGAGAGGGAGGGGGGACTTCAGATTAGCAGAGAGGGAGGTGAGGGGGAGGGGTGGGAGGAGATGGGGGGCTGGGAAGTGAGTGCCTGTGTGGTCCTCTGCTCCTGTCAGCGGCAGGCTTCCCATGCCAGCACCCAGGAGCTAGGCAGGGAGCTAACCACGCATCTCACCTCACGGAGAGAGGGTTGGCGAGACCGAAGCCTAAGTGTGGGGAGTAGTGACCTTTCAGAACCTCAGGCAAATTTTCATGCTCTGGGAACCAAGGCTATTGTGTATATGGACATGGAGGAAAAGGACTTGACAAATACTGACCAGTAGCTGCCTCTGGAGAGGTGGGAGGCGGACTTTTGCTTTTTTTTTTTTTTTTTTTTTGAGACTAGGTCTTGCTATGTTGCCCGGGGTACCACAGACTCAAGCAATCCCCAAACTCAGCCTCCCAGGCAGCTGGGATTACAGGCACGCTCCACCATGCTCGGCTATTTTTTGAGACTAGGTCTCGCTATGTTGCCCCAGGTGGGTCTCAAATCTGTGGACTCAAGCGATTCCTAATCTCCTAGTCTCAGCCTCCCTTCCTAGGCTGGGATTAAAGGCACGCGCCACTGCGCCTGGCCAGACTTTTGCTTTTTTTTTTTGAGACTAGGTCTCACTACTTTTGCTTGTGGACCTCAGGCTCTCATTGCCCAGGGTACCACAGACTCAAGCAATCCCCAGCCTCAGCTTCCCTGGTAGCTGGGATTACAGGCGTGCACCACCACGCCCAGCTATTTTGGGGGAGAGGGGTAGGTCTTGCTACGTGCCCCCGGCGGGACTCGAACCGCGATCCCCGGCCTCAGTGGTGGCTTCCTAGGCTGCCACCTACAGGCATGCGCCACCATGCTCGGCAGACTTTCGCTTTTTATGGAGGAGACAAAACGGTTCCCTCCAGCACTGCAGCTGGAGAGACAAAGGAGGAGTGACAAAGGAGTCTCATGACAGGACTCTACCTGTGGCACGAGCACAGCTAAGCCAGGCAATGGCCACTTGTCCTCCAGTGAATCCACCCGGTTCCCTTCCAGCCTGGCGCCCAGGCAGCCAGGATGATGCCCTCGCTGGCTGCGGGCACGGCCTGTGCTGAGGGCAGGACGCCGGGTGCAGATCGCTAACGGGCCAGGATCCAGTGGCCCAGGGAACGGACGCCACCATGTCTGCCCCACTTTCCAGGAAGAGCTGTCAGGCCTGGCAGTGGCCCAGGTTGCCAGGCCCCTCGGCCCTTCCAGGAAGCGGGGAGAGGCGAAACTGCTTAGCTCGAGTGAGAACAGCTGCCCACCAGCTGCCTGCTGCCTGCTGCCTGCTGCTGGCAGCCTCCGTAGCTGGAGACGCAGTGTGGAAGGCACAGGGCGGGCTGCAGAACAGAGGAGACGGTTATCAAATGAAGAGGTCAGGGAGGAGATCTAGGCCAGTGGCTTCCCGATCGGTCTGAAGAGCCTCAGCAAGGCACGTGGAGCCAGGAACCACAGGCAGGCTGGCTCAGGAAGGCAGGTGTAGGCAGGGCTCTGGGGAAAGGACCTGGGACAAGCTAAGAATGCAGACAACTCTGGACTCTACTGCTAAGGACACTGAGGCTCGAGTTTGTGGGGGGAGTGTGTCCTCAAAGACCTCACACCGGCCAAGGACAGAGGGCAGAATCAACGCCAACACGACAGGTGTGTTCACCCGCACGTTGTACGTTGCCATGGGCATGGGTGGGGAGAGTGAGATGCCTTTGGTTCCCAGGTGGGCTTTGTCTTCTCCGTAACATCATGTTTGGTGTTATCACCACGGATGCCTGAGTTCCTCTGGCTTTGGGCAAACTCTTCTCATTCCATGTGTATCTGATTAAAGGTTTACAATTATTAGAGATTGAATTAGAGGGAAATAAATGAATTTCTTACTACTCAGGTAGTATGAGGCAGATTTTTTTTTTCCTAAATGAAGAGTGGAGTGGGGCGAAGATAATCAAATTATGCCTCCAGTTATATTTTCCTCATTACAACTGTAGTCCTAAGACGAATTTCAATTGCAGAACTTAATTGTTTTGTCTAGATAAACGCTATGATAAAATACCCCTTTTTGGTCATTTGACTGGAGGGGAAGGTCTTGCATGGAGAGTTTTGCTGATGTCCTGACCCAATCAACAAGCCATTTAAGAGGTTACCTTTAGACCATCGGAATAACCCACCAAAAGTCTTCACCGTGAGGCTGTTGGCCTCATTTTATGATGCATTTATATGATGCTACTGATTTCTTTTTCTCTAGTACTATCTTCCAGATTTTAGGCAATAAATACAACTTTTAGGTACTCTGGTGTGAATTTCTGAAACTCCAAAAGCGATCAAGGCAAAATATTGATTTCATAATAACATCTCCAACTTGTAAATTGTTCAACAACACCGAATTCCCACAACAGGACCCCTGTTTGCTCTCTGAGTTCCTTTCTGAATCATTTAACTAATTATGATGAGGATAGAGCAGATGATTTCAGGTTTGGAGTCTGGTTGCATCATACATTGAAAAGCATGTCTGCCTGTCCCAGGAATATCAAAGCTGGCCATTTCTTGCTATGACCTTCTGTACCCTACGTAATCCATTCAGACCTGGTACTGGCTACTATTCGGTGATTCTGGTGGGAGGTAATTCCAGTGGGAAAATACATGTTTTTATGAATTAAGAAAGTTGCTGGTTTTCTTTTTCTTTTCTTTTCTTTTTTTTTGCTTTAGCAACATCAATTTGTTCAAGGTAATCAGTGTCTAAGGAAACAAGTAATTCTTGTGCTTAGTCTTTTACTTGGTAATGTTTTCTCTTTAGCAAACATAAGATGGCTTTATTAATAAGAGCTATGAACAGGAAGTACTTCTAGGAAGGAAGAAGCCTTACCAGGTGCTTCTACAGGCTTTGAGGGGACTTTGAGGGGAAACTGTGATGCCTTTGGTATTTTTAAAGAGGCAGCATGTTGAGAGACTCTAACACTATAAATTATAAATCTGAACAATCAATTTAAAAGTTTTTGTGACCTAAGATTTGATTTTATAGTGATGAACTGACTTAATAGACTGGAATGAATATTTATTTCTGGACTTGTACCTTGCACAGGATCCTATGAGGTCATCTAATTCTGTGATACTGGAATTTTAAAGTTCTTTTTTAAACCAAGAACCTTTTTTTTTCCCTCCCTTGGCCTTAATTTTAAAAATTTTAGAATTTTTAAAAATTGGGATAACACTGCTTTCTCCAGCACTGTTCGTGTTTTAGAAGCACTGGCTCTCCACCTTTAGGTGTTGTTACCACACCACACCCATCACCAAAACCTGGGTAGTTCTCTAACATCAGCTATCGTGGCCCCTCTCCTGCTTTGTTCTTGCCCCACCCCCCTTCCCCAGGGGGCAGCCTCGGTTGTCCAGTCAGATTTTGTCAGGATGTGTTATCAGTGTGGCTTTCTCTGACTCTTCGCTTTGCTTTCCTATATGCCACATATAAGTGACACCCTTTGATATCTGTCTTTGCTCTTCTGATTTATTTTCCTGTTCCATCCATGTTGCGGCAAATGGCCAAGTAGTATTCTACTGTGTCTACAGACCGCATCTTCCTGATCTATTCGTGTGCTTTTGGAGGAACATGGAAATAGGAACTCCAAAGGAAATATGTTTTCCTGTGTTCATACTGCACCGTTCTCATTCCATTAGCCAAGCAATGGAAACAGCCCTTTGCCTTTCAATTCTATCTGACATGAAGTCCCAAGATACTTGCCAGAAGCTCTGTTTCACTAGAGCAGAACCCAGGCCTGTGGGTGGACCATTCCCCTCCCTGCCTCATGGCTCCTGAGACGCAGCTAAGTTGTCAATGAGTTAAGGAGGTGAGGAGCTCCAGGCGGCAGGCACAGGGTTTGCTAGAGCTGACCCTGGACAGTGCTCCCCAGACCATGAGCTCTGGCTGTTCACAATAAATCAATCCAGTGGCCAAGACCACACTTTAAAAAAAGTACTGTGAGAAGGAAAGAAAGAGCAATGAAAGGCAACATAATTCCAACAACTACTGTTTTGTGGAATAATTACATGTGCACGCCTATTTGTAGATATATATGAATATATACAGTCCAATGCAAAATGTTCTCCTTTATGACTGTGGGGTATGGTTAAAGAAGTGAAGGCGACTGCCTTAGAAAGTCCCAGAAGCCTTGTCTGTCCTTGTCTTTCAGGTCTCCAGAGAGTCAATAGCCTATTAAGTTGAAAAGCTTCATTTCTGTTGATATTTTGGGGCAATATTATGAAATATTCATCACAATGGCATCTTGCCATAAAAAAAATTTTTTTTTCTAAAAGTCATGGTGATGTGGATGTGTCTGTTGTTGGAAAGTACCTACTGAATCAGTGACTAACAGTACTGTGAGAGATTTTTCATTGTTCTTCGTTGCCAAACTCCTACTGAAAGACTATTGTAAATAGCTTTGGCAGTATGTTTGAATTCCAAGAGGAAATATTATCTCCTCATAATTGTACATCACAGAAATAAAGTGATGTATAATTTCCTTGAAGAACAATTTTTCTTCTAAATAACTTCCTTCCCCGCAATTAAAATCTCATGTTTTGAGGCTTAGCTTATTAATAGGTTGAAGACATTTATAAGGAATACGGGGTTTTCTATGTTTTGGTGTAGGGAGGATGGGAATTGATAAGTGAGATGGAAATATGAACGAATGAAATGGAAAGTCAAGCTAAATGGAGTGGTATTTAAACTGTTCTGGACATAGTAAAAGCTTTTTAGCTCCCTTCCTTTTTCTACCCACTTAATTTTATAGGTTCTATAGTGGCTGGTTCTATGGGAACTGTTTTAAAGAGATGCTGTAAATTACTCCCAATCAAATTAGTACCATCATTGAAGTTTTTAATACTTCTAGGTATTAAACTAGCAACTGCTAGGTTTCTGCAAAAATGTGAAAGAGAGGGAGAGAGGGACAGAGGGAGGGAGGAGAGTAGTGAGAGGAAGAGAGACAGAGCCATGTATCCATACATGATAACCATAGTTCCACATTACCACTTTACAAACATCCTCCACTTTTTTTTTTTTTTTTTTTTTTTTTTGAGACTAGGTCTCGTTATTTTGCCTGGGGAACCTCAGACTCATGTTGCCCAGGGTACCACAGACTCAAGTGATCCCCAGTCTCAGCCTCCCAGGTAGCTGGGATTATAGGTGCACACCACCATGCACAGTTATTTTTTGAGACTAAGTCTCGCTGTGTTGCCACAGGTGGGTCTCAAACTTGCAGACTCAAGCGATTCATAGTCTCAGCCTCCCTTCCTAGGCTGGGATTAAAGGCATGCACCACTGCGCCCGGCACATCCTCCACTTCTATTGACTAACTTCATTTCATCTAGAACCAAGTCTTCCAGTTTATTTAGTTCATTTATTTAGTGTTGATTCATCTTCACAAAGCTATGCTTTCCATCTCCGTTGTGTTCTCACACCCTCCTTCCTCAAAGTCTAGATCCTTGACTAAGTTCTTGGAACAGTGAGTTTTAATGGGGGGTAGGGGTGGGGGTGGAGGGAGTGGGGTGAGTTTGCCCTGCGGGTTCATGTGGCAAGATCTGGAGATAGTTTGGGCTGGCACAAGACGGCGCTGAGCGAGCCTGTGTGCAACTGGTATCTAGTAGGTAGATTCCAGAGATGTTGCCAAACATTCCACAATGCACCACAAAGAATGTCCATTGTGCCAACTGAGAAACCCTTCTGGGCAGGGAAAGTCCTGTGATAATGAGATACAAAGCCTTTGCCTTTTACAAGTCTTTGTGGTTTTCTCTTGAGAAAAGCCAGCGTGCTGCTAGGTGCTGTGAGGTACTCTCTGGAGGCCACGCAGGGCAGAAGGCAGGAAATGATCCCCCAGAGCCACCCCTTCCATTGAGCCTTGGTTCCACAGTCTGAAAATGGAGTGAAAGGGAAGCCCATGGTTTGGTCACAGGGACAGAGAGAGCACATGCCAGGCGCACAGTGGTTGTCTATCAGCCTCAGGAAGCGGTTGGCCCTCCCTGCCATCTACAAGCACCCCAGTCAGTTGCTGCAGTGGAGGAGGGAGTGGAGCACTGTCAAGGTGACAGAAACATGACAGGCACACGGAAAAACAGTTTGGACCTCATTTAAAGAGGATCCCCATGGTCGGACATGGTGGTGCATGCCTGTAAGCAGCAGCCTAGGAAGCTGCGGCCAGTGCCATGGATCTCGGTTCGAGTCCTGCTGGGAGCAGGGAGCGAGACCCTAGTCCCCCCCAAAATAGCTGGGCGTAGTGGTGCATGCCTGAAAGCCCAGCTACCTGGGAAGCTGAGGCTGGGGATTGCTTGAGTCCGTGGTACCCAGGGCAACGTGAGCCTGTGGTTCCATGGGCAAAAATAGCGAGACCTAGTTTCAAAAAAATAAAATAAAGAGGATCCCCAGAAACGAAAAATAAGAGTGAAAAGATGCCCGAGGCCTGTGAACTGTGAGTGGCTCTGGCCTCTCCTGCACCTCAACGAGGGGCCTGATCTGTGGGAGGGGGTGGGGGGCGACCAGCCTGTGGCAGGTGTGTGCACGTGTGTCTAGGCAGATACACATGTGAGCGAGTAATTAAGGAAACAGACATAAATAGTCTTTGCTGGCAAGCCTGCCATTTCCCCATGACAGAGACAGGCGGTCAGGAACCCGCCAGGTACTAAATGGGGCTGCGGCCTCAGGAGATCAGCTACTTTGCCCATAAGCCGCAGTTCATCCGGACCTGGACGAAAGACTTCAGGAAGGAGCTCCTCTGATAACCTCAGAACACCTTTGCCCAGGTCCGCGTGTCAGGCTGGTTAAGACTTACTCAGAGGGCTGGGCGCGGCGGTGCGCGCCTTTAATCCCATCCTGAGAAGGGAGGCCGAGGCTAGGAATCGCTTGAGTCCGCGGGTTCAAGACCCGCCCCGGGCAACAGAGACCTAGTCTCCAAAAATTAGCTGGACGTGGTGGCACGCGCCTGTAATCCCAGCTACCTGGGAGGCTGAGGCTGGGGATCGCCTGAGTCCACGGGATCCCAGATCCCATCCAGGATCGGGACTGCTCAGATCTGATCCCCATGGGGACTACCCTGAGCAACACAGCGAAACCTACTCTTCAAAAAAAGAAAAAGACTTCCTCAGAGGAGGCCAGGCCGCAGGCCTGCGCTGAGCTGGGCGGGCTCTGGGGGGCGCCCGAGCCTCAGGAAAGGCGCCCGCAGGGCCTCACCTGCTCCCTCAGGGAAGACTTCCCACCCCGCTCCTTTCAGGCGACAGTTGTGCGTCTCCAGGGCGTTCTGAATGTGCAGTGCGAGTCTCAAATCTTCCTCCAGAGCTTTTTCCCTGGGTTTTGATTTGCTCGCTGGGACCTGCTGTTCTGGAGAATACATGGATCCTTTTCTTCTGATCATAACGGCGGTGCTCATTCTGCCGTAAGTTACGAGGTTATTAAAACTGGCATTTTCCTCCTACACCTGAACTCCATCTGAAAGAGAGGGCTCTCCCCCGGGAGTCCGTGGAGAGGAAAGCAAAAGTGTCGACCATCTTCCAGGGAGGCACTAAAAGGCATTGCTGCACCTGAACTATATTTTGATATAATTTTAGCTCATGGAATAAATTGGCCTCCCGTTTTAGCATGTTCGTCGTATAGGTTACAAGAATGATGAGGGGGTCATTCTATTTGGGATACACGAAGTGTAAATTTTACATATTCGGCTGAAAGCCTGTTAAGGTAATTAACTTACCAGTGCCTGAGGAACTGCACCACAGTGCAGGATCCTTGTTAAGAAAAGAAATGGCCTGATGCAGCTGTGAGATGATCTTCCCCCTCTGCTGTTCCCAGGGGAGCCGGCAAGGTCGCAGGGAAGGGGGCTGAGCTCAGCTGGAGAGGAGCTGAGAGGAAGGGAGGTAGCTTTGACCTGGACAACCACTTTTAGAGATCATCCTCTCTGCCCACCACCTTCCTTGCTGTTTCCCTCCGACACAGGTCCCTCCACAGGCATTCCAGAGGTTGGGGTCTACCTATGTGTGGGAGCGAGGTGAGGCGGTCATCCCTGCTGAGGTGAGACCCAAGCCACACAGGCTGAGGTTCTCTGTGGCGGTGGGGTGGGGGTTGGGTGGGGTGCCACGATCTTTTAGCAGAGAAAGCCCAGGCCTCTGAGATGACTGGCAGTGCTACCACTTGAGGGGCTCCAGCTGGAGAAGGGCCCAACACAAGCTTTTATCTCAGGACTTGAGAGAGGTGGGAAACTTATCCTGAAGAGAAATCAACAGCCGAGTTCCTTTGGCACTTGCCAGGCCTGGGTGCGCTGGGATGGGATCACCAGCAGTACCCCTGGAAGGATTTTACTAATAACCCTGAATTCCTGGCTGGGAGCACAGGGCTGTGCAAATGCAAATACAAAAAAGCAGCCTGAAGAGGAGATGATCCACAAAGGCTGTTCACAGACGCCTGTATTCACAGAGAAACTTCTTCACTGACACTGGCTGGGGGGCAAGACCCCCTAAATCTGACACCAGAGCCATCAGGTAAAGCAGCAAAGCAGCGGGGATGGGATTGGGAGAGGACGGCCTGCAGCAAGAAAACACAGGCAGATCACAAATGAACAGACTGGTCGCCCAACGCAAATTGAAGACTGACAACCTACCAGCAAGGCTCGCCTGGTTCCAACAACACAGTCCCTCCCCTTGGTAAGGACACTGCCACAGGAAAGAAAGAGGCTAATGGACTTAGCATAACTAGTAAACAACAGAGAGTGGGGTTTGAGAGAACGGAAGGGGTACCGGAGGGAGGGGGAGGGATCCCAGAAACCACTTACAGAGGTTGTGATCTAAAGAACAAAATAACTAATACTAAAAATAAAAAGTAATAAAAAAAAGCAGGCTGAGTTGATGGCTTTGCTCAGGTGAGATGGTGTGGGGGGGCGGGAGGGGGCGGCTCGGGGTGCAGGACTCAAGCAGCTTAGCAAATGTCATTCATTTAAGGGGAGCCCCAAGAAGTGAGGCTCTCACAGGGGGAGCCAGGACTGCTTCCACTCTGGGAGCGGAGCAGGGGGCCTGGGAGAACAGATGCCCTCTATTTCCAGTCCCTGCCATTTCATTCTAAACTGCTGTGGAGATTGGGGTGATGAGTTGCCCCCCCCATCTCAACAATGATTTCAGTTTGGCTAAATACACATCCTGCTGTTAGCAGGGACCCTCTGGTGCCATAACGGAGATTTCAAAAGTTCAGGGTGTTCTTGTGTGCATGCGTGTGTATGCATGCGTGCATGCGTGTGTCTCCGTGCTGCACATGTGCGAAAGAAACTAGGTACTGGCGCACCATTTTTTAAAGTTAATCTGGAAAACACTCTGAATGCACAAAAAGTAACTTAGAAGAGAAGACATTTTCTGGCCTCTTTGAAAGCGATACATTTCTGGACATGAAAGGAACCACCGGTTCACCGTGGGTCATCTGAAACCAGATTGAAATGTGCTTCCTACAGATCAGAGGTAAGACTGCCAAGCTGAAGTTTGAAAAATTAAATATACTTAGGGCGATCGAGGTGAGGAAAGGTGTTACAACGTTACAACAGTAACTGGTATAGCTTGGCTGGGACCATGGGGTCCCTCATATATCCTGAGGACAAAGCGCACATGCACACCTGTGACACACCTACCTGTGCGGATGCACCTTGCATGCTCTGCCGGCGATCTGCTTGACTTTTTATGAGCAGCTCTTTTGAGTTTTCCTTAAACCCTGAAACCTCTGGGTCATGCTACACAGAAATGGAAGTGGAGAAGGAAATCTATAGGGTTTTGTTTTGTTTTTTTTTTGAGACTAGGTCTTGCTATGTTGCCTAGGGTACCACGGACTCAAGTGATCTCCAGCCTCAGCTTCCCAGGTAGTTGGGGTTACAGGCACGCGCCACCACACCCAGCTATTTTTTGGGACTAGGTCTCACTGTATTGCCCCAGGTGGGTCTTGAACCTGTGGACTCAAGTGATTTCTAGTCCCGGCCTTGTTCCGTAGGCTGCAATTAAAGGCATGAGCCACTGTGCCCAGCTGGAAATCTATAGTATTTCTAGTAAATCCAAGGTTTGAAGAGTAACTTTTTGATAAGACATAGTGCTGTATCCTAAGCAAAAGTCTCAAAGCACTTTTAACATGACTAGAACCAGAAAAATGCTCCTGACCACAAGTCACCTTAAATAAAACCAGAGTTCAAAAATCAGTATTTGGCAACCAGGTAAACAGAGAATTATCTGGAGTATAAGGTATTTGTGTAAAGGCAAAATAACTTTAAAAGACTCTCACTTTCCCACAGACAAGCTTAAGAAAGTCACTAATAATTAGTCATTAACATTTGTATAGTTCTTAGACATTTCAAAGCACTTTAACATCTATTATTGTACTTTGAAAATGCAACAAAGATAGCTTTCCACAAAAGAGAAAGGTGGGTAGGAGGAAAGGTTACCTATTAGAAGGAGATGAATATGCCCAACAAGTCAAAATATTTAATTTAATTGCTGGAAACAAAACAGCTTAGATTCCATGGCTCTGATTGTCTGCCTTCTTGGGCGGAAAAGGGGCCAGGATAATTTCCATGCATTTGCATCAGCAGTTCATTCAGAGTAAGGATACAAAATCCTTGCTCCTGATTAGGAGAAAATCTAACAGATCCACAAATAGAACTTTCTATCTCTACCCACAATCAGGCTCTAGGCCGCTGGCTCTGTGGGAATTCACCCGAGGCCAGGTCTTCTCTGATGACAGCGTCATTCTTAGTGTTACAGCATCAGGGCCTTGGATTCTAACTCTTTAGTTCCCTTCCACCGCCTGTCCTTTTCCAGCCCCTAACCTTCACTGAGGTTCCAACTCAAACGCTACTAACCAACCCTTTAAAAGGTCTCAAGCCCTATTCCCCGCCGTGGACGCCTCTGACCCGTTTGACATCTCTAGTTCTCTTTGGACACCTTCAGAGGGTCTTCTGCCAAATTCGACAGACTCTGAATGGTGGTGTGCTCGCTCAAAGCCACCTCACCCGACCAGCTCTGCTCTCTGCACACACGTCCCACGCATCCTACCACTTGCTTTTGTTCTAGTCAGTGCTTAACTTCAGGTCGTCGACACCTGTAAGTCACCTCTTCCAAGGGGACCCCTGCTTATTCTCAGGGTCTGTCCTGGGTGTTCTTTCCACGAGAGTGTCTCCAATTTTCCTGTTACTTGCCGTGGCTAATGACACTTCCGAGCCCTGGCATTCCTTCCTGCCTTTCCTTCCTGTGGCCCTTATGTTATGATCCCCTTCCCCTTCCCTGAGGGGTAGATGGTGAGCCCCTAGAGGACAGCGATGTATTTCCTCAAGGCTGCAGCCCTCACGGGCTGGCACGGAGCCTTGCTTATTGGAGAAACACAGTGACAGCGATGAAGAAAATCATACATGCTTCCTATGGAGAGCAAGCATCAAGGCAGATGAAGTCATTCTTGGCTCAAGCTGTTAAAAAAGTAGGTTTCCAGCTCCCAGTGGTCAACAGCCGGTAAGTTACTTGGCCAGGGGACGTGACCCAGAACTCTGACATACATGAGTAGGAGTCAAGTTAGCAGATGGGGCAGCCTTGTCCTACTTCCTGGGTAGAGAATCCTCATGTGCAGACGGCAGGTCAGCACAACAACAGCCAGGTGAGCCGCAGCGTGGGAGGCTAAGGTGGGGCAGACGATTGGAAGCACAGCTTCTGAGCTGGGCGGGACAAGGGTGCAAGGCTGATGAGGCCTCTGCTCTTGAACTGCAGAGCCAGCGACACCAAATCAGCGTGAGACAGGTAGCTGTCTCTGCAGGGAATGAGCATGAAGGAGGGGCACATGTGTACACGTGTGTGCATAGGTTGTGTATACATGTGTGTGGAACTGGTAGGTATGGCATGTTTTCAATATGTTGCCATTAAGGCAGAAAAATGCTAACAGGCATGCTAGATACCATGCAAAACCGAGGGCTGTTCTGTTTGTTGTTGGTCTTTTTATTTTAGAGAAAGTTCTTAAGGCTGTCTATATTCCAGAAGGTGACTATGAAAGGTATGTGTCCTATGTCATGTTTTAAGTGTTCCAGAGGTCTATCTCACTTTCAACACATGTGAGAAAGACACAGTTTTACAAAATGTCTGGGTTCAGTTAGCAAACAAATTTCTGGGGGTTAGGATGGTTACATATTTTGAAATGCTAGAAAAGAAAGTTTTCTCACTAGCACAAATTTTCAGAGAGGGACTTAGGAAAATTGTGAAGGCCCATTGGACTAGGGCACAGTACAGGCGCCCAAAAGCCTGTACCAGTCTTGTTTCCAGGTGCCTCCAGATGAGGAGGGAAAAGAAGCCATGAAGAAGGTGAAGAGGTAGACAGGAGTGGGGGTGGGGGAAGGGGGGATGAGAAGGAGGGAAGAAGGAAGGGAGCAAGGGAGGGAAGAAATCCAAGGAGATCAAGGCAACCTGTATGTCCTAAATTATTAAAGAAGAGATCAAGGCTTTGCTATCATGGAAGGTACAAGTAGAAGTCGCTGATTCACACAGGCAGTGTATGACATCTATATTTTCCAAAAGACAGTAAAAAGGACATCAAAAAATATAATAACTGAAAGCCTTCCAATTTTGACCAGAAGGCATATAACTTGAAGTGCCACAGCAATGAACATAAACAACTATACTTAAGTATGGTTGTTTTAATCACCAGGTTTTAAATCACCACAGACCTTTAATCACCAGGTCTGTGATAAGACATTTTAGTCTCATGTCATTTAATTCTAATTCCAATCTGAAGAGTTATGTATCCTTAGACCCATTTTAAGAATGAAGACACTTAGGTTTCATGAGGGAAGGTAACCGATCTAAGATTTCCTATCTCGTAATGAAGCCAAGGTTTGAACCATGAACCATCTATCCATTCCAGATTTTGTCCGTCCGTCTGTCCACCCACCCATCCATCCATCCATCCATCCATCCATCCATCCATCCATCCATCCATCCATCCATCCATCCATCCATCCATCCATCCATCCATCCATCCATGCTCTCAACAGAGTTCCTTAACCACCTAGGAACTCCCTGGTTCCTCATGGCAGCCCCTGGAAGCACTTGGTGAAGAAAAAGACACATTCCTTGCTCTTAGGAGCTTATCATCTAAGTAAGAAAGACAATCAATAAACAAGTAAGTTAATATCTAATAACATTTGACAATACTATGAACTAAATGGTCAGGGAGCAGTAATAAAATATCAAGCATGGTGTTACTACACTAGAAGGCGTGGTGCACAGGAGGTTTGACCTCAAGGATGGGCGGAAGCAGCCATAAGGGAAAGTATTCACTTAGGGTAGAGCAGGTGCCGGGGAGCAGGGCCAGGGTCTGGTGGGAGGGGAGGCTGGCAGGGAGGGAGCGGTCACTGCTCAAGGGCAGCGGCTGCTTAGGAGCTTGTTTTTAAGTGTACCAGGGTGGCAAAGAATGGTTTCCACATGGCCTGCTTTCTGTGCCCCAGACACCACACTGCCATTCATGGGCATAAGGGAGAAGGCAGGAGGAGCAGTGGAGACCAGGAAGGATAGAGAGGGGCGGTGGGTTGGACCTGGCTGCTGGCAGTGGAGAGGAAGGACCTGGGACATGTTCTGGAGGTGGCAACCAGAGGCCTGGCAGATAGAGGGGGGAGGAGGGGTGGAAGAGAGGGAGGCGCCAAGAGTGACGCTGGTTGCAGGCACTGCTGTTCTAGGTCATTTGATTTTCTCAGCATGGTTCTTGCATCAAAAAGGGAACTAGATGATGCATCTTTTATAAACAGTTCTTATGTCAAAAACCTCAGTTTCCACACAGCTCACTCTCCGGTGGAAGATCCTGCGCTGCGCACACCGTTCAGGAGGGGGCGCCCTTCAAGGTGCAACCTGGAGGGAAGAGGTCTCTGCCTGAACTCTCTGGCCCAGCAAAGGCAAAAGAACCACAACTCTCCACACAACTCTCAGCTCACACCACACTGTGCACAGGCCCTCTCTTGCGGTTTCACTGTGACAATTTGCAATGTGTCCTGGTAAGGTCACAGAAAGTCAATAAGCCTTAAATGCTTCCTTTCCTTGGGGCCGGACATAGTGGCTCATACCTGTAGGCGGCAGCCTAGGAAGCCATGGCCGGGGGCCAGGGATGGCGGTTCGAGTCCCGCCAGGGGCACGTAGTGAGACCTAGTGCCAAAAAAATACAGCTGAGCGTGGTGGCGTGCGTCTGTAATCCCAGCTACCTGGGAAGCTGAGGCTGGGGATTGCTTGAATCTGTGGTAGCCCTGGCAATGTGAGCCTGCTGTTCCATAGGCAAAGGTAGCGAGACCTAGTCTCAAAAAAAAAAAAAAAAAAATGCTCCCTTTCCCGTCCCAAATCAGACAAATGGATGAAAAAGATGTGGCACATATACACAATGGAATATTACTCATCAATTAAAAATGACAAATTTGATGAATTTATGGTAACATGGATGTACCTAGAGGAAATCTTATTAACGAAACAAGTCAGAAAGCAAAAGACAGACTCCAAATGGTTTCACTAATACATGGGGCATGGGAAAAACAAACAAAAGGCCAGGAGGAAAAGTCCAAACAAAGGGGATGTGGAAATACGTATATATAAATAAATTATTTAAAAAAACTCCCCCCTTCCCTGCCCTCCTGCCGTGACAGTGGCAGAGCGCCATGGCAACCAGTCGTGGAGACCTGTCTGTGCTGAGGTGGGGGCAGGCTGTGGGGTTCTGCTTTACGCTTGCTGGATAAAGGGCAACTTCAGGTCTAGTTCCCAGCACCATTCCTGAGTGGACTGGGTGTCAGATGGGAGGCAGGACTCCCTGTAAAGTGTGTATTCCCGATAGCAAATCATGAGCGGACCTATCCTCACCAGTTTTCATTGTCTATCTGAAGTTCATGTTCAAGTGGACAGCCTCTATTTTACTACATCTGGCAACCTGAGGATTAGATGAGTCTCTGTCTTGGTAGGGGATAAACTGCCCCAACGGTTCCTCCTACATCTCCCTTTGAATGATCTAACTGGTGTCTCTCACCATCGGGATCTTACACTCCTTTCTGTGTACGTTTCTTTCTCCCCCCTTGATTAATAAATACATGAATGTCCAAAGTCTACAGTATAAGGTACAGAGTTTTTACTTAGCGGTCATAACAAATGGCTGCTGGGGTGTGCACACCTGCCACGTTAAGTCTCTTAAAAGGATGATTGTCAAAAAAAATACTTGAGTTTTTTATAGCAGTGATTTAAATTTGCATACATATTAATGAAAATGATCCAGAAATGTCAGGAGTAGACCTGGTTACTGAGTAGACTGAAAGAAGAGCTTTGAGTTCATTTGATAATCACCCTCTATCAAAAGTTAAGAGCTGGAAATCCTTTATGTTGAATCAAACTACATGGAAAAAAGAAGTCGGTTTAGAAGGTTTAGCCCATAATTTCATCTGTCTGAGTGCTCCTGTTGCATACAGGCAGGAGTCTCCATTTCCAGTTTTTGAACAGGAAATGAAAAAATGAAAGGAACAAATACCTAGTTGACTTAATGAAGCAGCTAGTATAATGCTACTGTTTGTTCTTATTCAGCAACAACAAGATAAGTTGCTTGAATCAGAATGAAAATCAACATATCAAGGACAATTTGTTTTCAAAAGATCATCACTTGAGCTAAACAAAGTATGGAATGATTAATTTGCATTCTCTGCAAGCTCAGTTTCTCCTTATGAACCGGAAACAGAACACTGGCAGGGAGAGCCAGTCTGGGTCATGGTTTCAAGGGTGGAGATGAAGAAGATTCCAGAACTTTCTATGTTATACACCCAATAGTATGGCATAAATGGAACGGGCTTCTTTCTGACCATTACTAACCACTTTTTGCAAGCAAATCCTCTTATTTCCTTGAAATCAAGGCACATATATTTTTCTCAGTTCTAACAATCTCATTCAATAGCCATCAAAGACAAGAGCTGCCCCAAATTTAGAGAGAAGAGGGTGTGTGCTTACTCTTCCTGCCGTAGGTCATTGACGCTGCGGTCCAGAGAGATCATGTCGCTCGCCACCATGTTAAATCCAAACTCTTTAATGCTGGCTTGAACTGCATGTTTGAATTCTGGTCCCAAAACCAAAGGCTTGGCTTTCTCTCCAGGGCCACCAGCCACTCCTTGAGGCTCGGGTTCTTTGGGTTCAAAGTTACCGAGGATCTCTGGGCGAAGCACAGGATCACGGTAGGTGAAAGTCTGCGGTTTAAATGTGAGATACTGCCTCTGCATTATGTCTCTCTGGTTCTCTCCTCCAGCGTGGCGCTCCTGTTCATTTTTGGCCTTGTTTTTTCTTCTAATAGACTCTAAATCCACTTCTACTCCTTCAACATGAGGCCATGGCACCACAGGTTTGAATCTGTCCTCCCCAGGAGCTAGTCCATTGCCGCCTCGGTTAGGCATGAGGTTAATGACATCTCTGTCTTCCTGTACAAAAGGGAGGGGGATTGACAATGAGTACATGAAGGCAAATCACAGCAGAGCTTATGACAGCCATTTTCATGGCTAAGAAAAGGCCGAGGCAACAGTACAATGGCTTGAAATGTGAGACAAGAGGCCACTCACCAGGACAGTTCCATTAGAAGGCATCTTGGGGGGGGGGTGTGAAGGCAGAAACAGGCTATTCCCTTCCCTTACCATTGCAAATAATGAATGGATGCAATTTTAATTTTCTTTTATATGACTTCCTCGTAACGATCTCTTAATGAAACACAGTGTTCACGGTGTCGCTGGTTGAAACAATGAGGTTCTAGGACCTTTGGCTAAAACAGGTTTTTTTCAGAGGGCCTGTCTGAACCCGCCCCTGCCTTTTCCCACTGGCCTGGTGGGTGATAAATATAAGTTTTTGCCAGTAATGCAGCCATATGGTGGCAGTGGAATTAGATGTCACCCATCACTAAGCTGGCTGTATCCCCCTAATGGCAGAGGAACAAGGTGGGAACAGGCATTCAACAACCCGAATTGGGTATTTTCTGCTCGATGAGAATTCAGCTGAGTTCAGAGCATTTTTTCAGAAAAGGAGGGACCTAGTTACTGTAGCCGAGACAGGTGAAGCTTTTTTTTTTTTTTGAGACTAGGTCTGGCTATGTTGACCAGGGTAGTCCCGATCCCCGAGACTCAAGTGATCCCTAGCCTCAGCCTCCCAGGTAGCTGGGATTACAGGTGCCCGCCACCACGCCCGGCTGCTTTTTCGAGACCAGGTCTCGCTATGTTGCTGGGGATAGTCTTGAATCCGTGAACTCAAGTGATTCTAGGCCTCTTGCCTCCCAGTGTTTGGACTACAGGTGCGTGCCACCACACCTGGCTCCAGGTGAGACTTTTTAACCAAACTCAGTAATCTAGTTTACCCAATTCCTGCGGTGGCCCAGGTGAAACAGCCTGTGCTTGCAGGACAGAGGGCGAGCACTACCTCTCTTCAGTTTGGCCCCTAACCACCTGTGCAACCCTTCCCCAAAGACACCCGGATGCTTTCGCTGGTGCAGCATAATCTGCGAAGCTTTTGCTAACCCACTGGCGTCCTTTGCCCAAAGCCGCTTTTCTCCACATTAGCATCACCTCTCACCTCGGTAGCTTTAAAAAGCATTGATGTCTGTGTCCCACCCTCAGATGTTTTGATTTAACTGGTTTGGACATTCGGATTTTTAAATGCTTCCCAGATGATTTGCATATGGACCCAAGCTTGAGAACCGCTAAAGGGAACATTGCTGGCAATCATTAGACCAGGGACTACAGAGGGTGCAGCTGGGCGAGAGGCGAGGGGAGCTGAGCTCTGCCTCACAGGGCTAGCTGGTCACTCTTCACTCCACGCTGAGATTGGGTGACTCCTTGCCAGGTCTCAAAACAGGAGGAGTACGGCCTGGCCAGGATTCTTCTGCAGCAGCAGAGCGGCCTTAAAAAAAGTGAAGTTGGAAACGTTTTCAAGAGTGCAGAAGAAGGAACTCAAATGAGAGGCAGACAAAGATAAGCTTAAAAACCTTGAAAGCCAATGATGGAACTGGAGCACCAAGGGGGAGTGTGGCACGACAAAGAGGGAGGGAGCACAAGGAGAGCTGTGGCTCCGGACTGTGGGTGAGGTGCTGGAGGGTACACCACAGTGGCAACACCTGATGGCAACATCCTCATCTTATCCCAGGTGAAAAGAATTCACTGGGGGGAGAAAGCCACAACGATGTGGCTGTGGCCCCAAGGCAGAACTGCTAACAGGAGAGAGGAAAAGAGCTGGACCCACCCCCTGGGGAAGTCTGTCCCCAGCAGGGAGCTGGGTTCCCAAACCCAGATAGCAGAACTACACAGCACAGAACCAGCATCACAAGACAGATGCCAGAAGGAGCTGGGGAAGCCACCACGTATCTGTCCTACAACAAGTTCTTTAAAAAAAAAAATTAATAATTTATTTAGATGTAATATATATGTCACATCTTTGTCTTCCCCAGGGTTCACCCACCACCTCCCCTCCCCAACCACTCCCACCTATCCCCCTCCACCCCTAGCTGTGTACAACAAGTTCCTGACATGCTCTGCCTGACTAGCTGCCTCAGTTGCTCCTGGAAATCCAAGCAGTCTGGTTGCTGTCCAGGAGTGCAAGTCCACACCCAGGAAAAAAGGACAGAGTTCCAGAAAAGGAAAAGACCAGTCGGCCAAGCATGGGCCAACAGCTTGCTGTGAGGGGAGTTGGAGTGGCCAGAGTGGGGAAGGGGGAAAGGGAGGTTGGGTAGGGAATAAGGGGTACAAGACAACCATACATATGTGACCAATATTGTATGAAAATTACAAAAAAAAAAAAGTAATTCAAAAGACCATTCAAAAAAAGAGCACAGAAGACTCCAGCGAGACTGGTAGTTCAGTCAGAGATGAAAATCTACAGAAAGTTCATTCAAATGTGGATTTAGTTGATGCTGACGTTCTGGTAAGTACTTTGTCAAGATTTTAAAGAACTTTTATTAAGAATTTTTAAAAATGGAATCTGACATATTCACCTGTTTGGTTAGGTGGTGTCTGCACAGGATACAGAGCTCAGAAGGCAGGTAATGAAAAGCCTTCCTGCTTCCCTGTCTGCAGAGGCGATCACCACTACCAGTTTCTTGTGAATCTTTATAGAGATGTCAGATGCACCCTTCCACATGCCTGTGTATATGGAGCAAGATGACTTTTTCTGTGCACACTGGATAGCTTATGTATTTGTGTGTTCTTCAGAATCACCTTGGACCAGTTGTAACATCTTAGATAGATGATGGGAACACCTAAGATGTTACAACTGGTCCAAGGTGATTCTGAAGAACACACAAATACATAAGCTTAGAGACTACTGCAAAGACTCTGCAAATAGATGCAAGACAGGCAAAATTAGCCAACAATTAGAGTCAACAAGCAACTGCATCCCCACTGTGCACAATTCCCATATCTGGGACAAGAATCCTTTGTATTACTAACGGTTTTCTATGATTCATGGGGTTGTAAACTAACTTACCCTCAACAAAATGATGAGATAACCTAGGAAGCTAGTCAGAGAGCATATCCCAGCACACATTTTGGTTGGTCCACTATGACGTTTTCACATACTTCCTCCCTATAATGCAAAACTAAATATAAAAGGCAGGGTCCAGCGTGATTATAGACATAGGCCTTCCTTGGTCAGTGTCAAACTTCTAGGGACCTAGAAGCCCTACGGGGTCACAGGCACAGAAAAACAGGTGGGAGGCAGCCTTGTCATATAGAAAAGTACATTGAATGGATCATCAGATCTTAACCTTTATAACCATAGAAGTTTCCATGGAGCCCGTATCTGCAGGGTAGTAAGTTGGTCAGGCTTTTCCCTTTATTTGCCTGTATAGCAGCACCTGGAGTATTGCACCTTCCTCATGATTGTGTGGCCCACTTGTGTACGTGTGCACACTTGGGCCTAGGCGGGAACAAAGGGGTGCAGAGAGAACACGTGCACATGAGCACAGGATGAGAGAGCATGACTGAAAAACCAGAGAGTTCAGAGAAAGGTCATGAAGATTCCTGGGAGGCTGGGGGCTTGCCTGCCTCCCACCCACCTGGTCCTGGCCCTGGCCCTGCTTTGACTTGCCTGGCATTTTGGCTCTAGAATCTACCCTCTCAGCTGCCCAGGTTGTGTTTTTTCATTTCAATACATGCACTTACCATCTTGTGTCAGTATTTTCCCTATACAGACAATATGCAAATAAGTGGGTCTAATGGTGTTCCAACAAACCTTGAAAGACAGGCAGGGTTTGGCACCCCCCCAAACCTAATTAGACTGTAAATTCTGTGAGAGGGTAAGAGCCATGCCCACCACAAGTGATGGCGCATATCCAGGGTGTATCCTGCCATCTAACTCCTCAGTACCTATCTATGGAGTAAATGAATGAATCCTCAGGTTTCTGCTTTGGTTATGAGAGAGGCGTTGAGAAGAAAATGGAGTGAGAACAGACTATGACATGGGAAAGACAGGCTTGGATCAGGTAGAACCTTCTGGCAATGCTTTATTAATTCAGCAAGAAAATAGCGCATAACTTTATTTCCCACACAGTATCATACTCAATAATACTTTATGATTCACCAGAGAAAGTGAATTTGCTCACTTCTCAAAGATCGTGCATTGTTAAATCTGAAGGCAAAACCAAATGTAAGAATTATCTGTCTAGCCCCACGTCAGTTAAGAATCATATCAAATCTTAGCATTGTAGGATTCAAAGGACTGGCTAACGCAGTGTGATACTGAACTCCCCCGAGAAGGAAAGCTAGTTCCTGGGATGAATGTGAATCAGCAGATCCCTTTGTGACTCACTGGTCTATGATATCTTCATAAACTGCAGCTGATCTACTGTACAGTCAAAATCAATGAATCACTGTTGTCTAGAAGTGGAAAGACAAATTGGCAAACATCTATGTTCATGGAGTTAGAAATGTAGTGAAAAATACAATCACCCCCAGATGGTAATATGGGCTCATCAGACATCAGATCAGATTATCCAGTCAACACCTTACAATTTACAAAGTTTCTCCCTTGCCCCCAAATTCTAGTTATCGATCATGTTTTTCCAAGATGGCTGTGCCTGGCAGACATGAATGACATGAATACAAGGGGATTCAGAAAAAAATGGTTTTTAGAGCAAATGAAAGCCATATAGAAATTGGGCATGGTGGCATGCGTCTGTAATCCAAGTGCTGGGAGGCAAGGAGGCCAGGGATCGCTTGACTTCATGGGTTCGAGACTACCCAGGCAACATAGTGAGACCTGGTCTCGAAAAAGCAGCCGGGAATGGTGGCGGGTGCCTGTAATCCCAGTTACCTGGGAGGCTGAGGTTGGGCATCGCTTGAGTCTGTGGGATCAGGACTATCCCGGGCAACATAGGGAGACCTAGTTTCAGAAAAAAAAATTAATATAGGCTTGTTCGGATTTGATACAACATGTGAACTGAGCCCTTAATGATGCATTCAGGTGGTCATGTGGCCACTTGAGCCAGGTCAACTCCCCCTTAGGAAGTGGCTGCTGCTGACGACAGGCACACTCTCTGGTTATCACTCTGCGTGAGCCACAGAGCCAAAGAAACATCACAAGTCAAATTTAATTCTGTGATTCTAAAACCCTGATTAGAAAAAAATAGCTTTAATTAGAAAAGCTACTTCAGCACCTTTTGTCTAGCTGGGCAGGCTTGCCTAGAAGGAGCAGAAGCATCAGGAGGGAGGTGGTAAAAATAAAGTGGCCCCTGAGTTCAGAGTTCAGAGAAAATAGGGTGCGCTTGAAGACCAGGCCCCACGTGGCAGGATGTGAGTGGGAGTGCTGGGTGCCCCACCCGGCCTCCGTCCGTGTTCCTCAGAGGTTGGCCAGTGTGGGATTCCCAAGTGGCTGCCCATGTGGGCACTCTGTGTGGCCTGCTCCTCTCAGAGCCCTGCCTCTCAGGAAGGGCTAGCTGGACAGGCCAGGGGGAGCAGGGGCCAAATCATTAGTCGGTGCATGCTCAGCGCTTAAGGCTGCAAGATTCAAGATTGTAAGGCAGAGCTGAACATCGAGGGTGCCAGATTTTATGGAAAAGGATCTTGTTGCAAGCACAGCATAAGACCAATAAACTAGGACGAGATTTAGGACAAAGGTAATGCTTCTGTTAGCCACCTGGGCGGATGGAGGATCGAGACGGGTGCTGTGCGCCCTTTGTAAACTAGAAAGATTATTGCAAATGAGATAAGGAAAACTTTTCTTGTTAACTGTTTTTAGAAAACTTGGGACTAATTTACTGCAATGATCTTCTGAGACTGCAGTGGCACCGCTGGCTTTTTTAAATTAGAAGCGACCACCTGCCTATACTCCCCCTTCCTCAATTACTCTTAGACTTTAAAATGTTGTCTCTCAAGTTTGTTTGTCTTCTTGAAAATTCAACAGGCCCTCACCCTGTGTCCCTATAAATACCCCTTTCTTTTGTTAATAAAGTTGTCTCATGGTCCATACTTCCATCTGACCCCTGGCTGTGGCTGGGTAAATCTCTTCTTGTAAATTCATTTCTCATACCTTGCATCTGGCGGCCAACAGAAGGATGTGATTTCTCAGCAAGAAAAGGTGTGGCATGATGACAGAAGAACTAGCTGCTGAAAGATGAAACCATGTGGGAGGGAGCCCTCTTTGGCCAGGCCAGATCAGACCTCAGGGCAAGGGGGATGAACATGGCATAGCTGGCACCAGTCTCTGTTCCATCCAGGTCAGCAACTTTGGCCTGGCACTGACCTTGAAAGGGAGACTACCAGGCCGAGGCTGAGAACCAGAGTGAAGCAGATTCCTCGAGGCTCCGCCATGGACAACAGTTGATCCCACAACAGCTGATGACCTACTGCTCTGATTTCCTCTCAAGCTATAAACTACACAGTGACTAAACAGTTTATATAGTTTATAACCCATATACTGTGTATAAACTACATACTGTGTATAAACTACACGGTAACGAATGAGTCAGGGCTGCAGTTGTAACCACACATTGACCAGGCTGATTTGGGGATATTGAGTCAATGAAACACTATCCCTCCTTAACCAAATAGGCCAAATAGGGAACAAGCATCTAATACTGACCTATCCAGTATTCTTGTGAACAATTATTGCGAACAAGGATGAAAACAGGTATCTTCCTGTGAATAATTATTGCAAACAAGGAAGAAAAGTATCTTCCTTAAAAGTTGGCCATACTGCATTTTTTAATATTTTAACTTAATTAAAGGGGGATTTTCAGTAAAAAGAACCTCCCCCCAAAATCTCACAGTGCACAACTAGGTTGCTGGTATTTGTCCTGAAAAAGATTTTCATAGAAAAACAATCTACTTATTAAACTTGGTCTTTTCATCCCAGCAATAAGACAGAGTTTAAAAGTGGTTTTGACATCAGTGTGGTGGGTAATAAAATTGGTTATATTTCTTCAGTTGAATATAATGCAATTTAAAATTTAGTTCCTTGAAACTAAAGTGGTTGAATTGGTTAAAAATGACAAAATTTACTTACTAAAAGTCATGTAACTACTTTTAGAAAAGGTCTCAGGGTACCCAGCAAATTTCATAGTAATAGAATAGTCCATTTTCAGCATACAAATTAAAATGATAACAGGAAAAAGAGAGACTTCACATAAAATCCTTCCTTGTGTTCACACTATAATCTCGAATGTCTGCTGTGTCAGTGTGGAAGCAGCATTAAGGAATTAGTTCAAGTGCCGGTTCTAAACCCAGAAATTCCCCAAGTGTCTGCCCCAGGGCCCCCGATGTCCTGTGGATACTGCTAACACTGCTCCTCTGTGTTGCCTTAGTATCTGCTTCACCACCACCCCTACTTCTTCACATACCCTGGTCAGACTGAGGGCTCTTTGAGGAAGTGAGAGTATTTCTCCATGTATCCCAGGCAGCAAGTTGACAGTAGCTGCTATGGGCCCGGGAACTGGAAGCCAACCAGACCTGGGTCAGCTATTGCTGCCTTGTTGGATATAAATGTAAGTTGCACCCTTTTCCATGCTGTTGCTTGGCTTGATTTAAGCGAGCACTTTGGGGAGCTAAGTGAGATAACTAACAGCATTACTTTCCCTACAAACCTAAAGTTTGAAAAATCCTTTTTTTAGTTTCTTCTCCTGATTTGGGTAAACTCATGTCTGTGAGCAAAATGTGATACTTCATGGAAAATGAGTACTTTATTTAAACATGAGAAAGTAAATCTGCTGGTGTTAGTCTTAGTCCTCTAGGCCAATTTCTCTTGTAAGTAAATGGTTTCTCGCTAAATTTGGTTCTTCTAAAACAGTAACAGGATAGAGATTTTAAATCAGGTCAGGAGAATATCAAGTAATACTTGGGGGGGGGAATAAATTAAAAGAAGACACAGGCAGTTAAAGAATCAAAATAGAGGGTAATGTCTACAAGAAGAAAATAATTATTCATAAGCTGTGTAATAGCTCAGACCGAAGTTATTATGGGCAACTAACCAAGAAGTCTATGAAGTACATGAAATTTAAACATTTTTATGGAATCCAAATAATTTTATTTTTCAGAAGTCTTAATAAAAATTCATAGCTTGCTCATGAACTAATCATGGGGGGAAATCTTCCTTATCAAGACTATTTAACATAAATGTCTTTAGCTAATTTGAACTGAGTTTTAAGAGCATTAAACAAATGACCAATTAACTACTTTGTAGTACATTTTGAAAGGTGAAAAAGCTATATTTATCAAAATGTATGCCACCATTTCAGTGGTAAGAGCACAGACATCAGACAAGGATATAAATACAAGACATCAACATTATTTAAAAGTCAACTTCCCACTGTGAAAAAAAAATGCAGGTAATAATACCTTTGAGATAATAAAAAAGAATAGCTAAGCAATTAATAACAACAATAAAAAAATAGGCTGCCATGTGGCATATTCATCCAAAAAGAAAATAGTGAATTACAACAAATATTTTAATAAATGTTTCAACATGTTAATCATTTCTTACCACATTATTCCTACAAAATGACCTAACTGAAAATAAGAAGGTATAAGAAAGAGGGGGTGGGGGAATGAAAGCAAAGGAAAGAAAGATCATAAAATAAAATCTGTGAAGATTTTTAAACACATGAATAATGTATGCAGGCATATATATTATGTATGCACATGAAGAGTGGAAATGTACATTTAAAAACCAAATAGCTTATTGGATAAGAAATAAGAAATTATATAGCCCCTTCAAAGGAACAATCACAGTATTTCGTCAGGTAGAGAAAGAGGAATGACTTGCATGAATTGATGGAAAATGAGGTCCCATCTGCTCCTCATTTGCCAAGGCACATAATGTTCTGGAACTTTCTTTCAGCTTGTGCCAATCAACTTTACTTTCTTACCCCAAAGAGCCAAGAGTCTCTCCTCACTCTTTTCTAGACTATCTTTAAATATTTTAGAAGAACAACTCACCATTGATCCTTGAGGCCCATGCTCTTAACACTCATCTTAATCCAGGGGGATGTTTATTAGATTATTTTCAGTATAGCAATACATTTCATGACCCAATGCCTGCCAAAGTCCGACGCATTAACTCTTAGTTCTCTTTACCATCTGCCAATCCCAGGAAAGCACACAATGATTTCCCAGTCTGCTTGCAAACTTTATCAGAAATTTTGTCACCAATTAGATCATCAATAATTCTTATGACATTCAAGAAAATGCTTTACTGAGTGGGAGCAGAATGAGGTCAAATGTGGTACTTGTGATGGGAGAGAAAGTCTGCAATACCCTTTGGAATGTCGGAAAAGCCATGTCCTATTATCCTTGTAGGGAAGAAACTCTAGAATGAATACAGCACACCCACATCAAGTGTTACTACTGTCTGCAGCTGGAAAGGCATAAAACAGCTTTCCCTCTAGTGCTTCCTTGCTTTGCCCTGAAGCTTGGCTTTCAGAACAGCTCATAAAAAATGTATTGAAAGCTTTAGAACACATACATCTTGATTGGAATAAGAGGATCTGCTCTTGCAGATCTGGAGGAGGGGGGAAAAAAAGGTACCACAAGAAAATACCCCCAAAGTTTTCAGGGTAGATCTATGACTTGAAAGTGTGAAAATCCATTTTATACCTTGTCATGAGTAGAAATCCTTTTAGGAGGGTGTGAGAGGGAGCCATAACTTCTGTAAGATAGCCAAAGTAATAAAGTCTTGGACATTTTACTTTTCAGCTATCTGCACGCCTGATCTCGAGAAGGAATGCCAACCCTGTGACACGCCCACAGGCCATGTGTGTTGCTTGGGAGCATTTATATGTGCCATTAAAAGATAAAAGCTTCTGGCCAGGCACGGTGGCTCGTGCCTGTAAGCTTCAGCCTATGAAGTGGCAGGGGCTAGGGATCGCGGTTCGAGTCCCGCCTGGGGCCCGTAGCGAGACCTAGTTCCAAAAAAATAGCTGGGCGTGGTGGCGCACGCCTGTAATCCCAGCTACCTGGGAAGCTGAGGCTGGGGATCGCTTGAGTCTGTGGTACCCCGGGCAACGAGAGCCTGAGGTTCCATGGGCAAAAATAGCGAGACCCAGTCTCAAAAAGAAAAAAAAAAAAAAGATAAAAGCTTCTAGTGGGCCAGATATTGATGACAGGTCTTTCGGTGCCAGGCACGCTCTGTGCTGCCCCACCTGGGAGGGAGCCACCCCCTGGGGGAAGCCTGCCCGCCTGCAGCAGCTGACAGACGCTGGCAACATCGGGGAACTCCCCAGGCTTTGGCGAGCCCAGCACACAAACGGTGAGGTGGCTGGTGAGACTCCAGACCCTGGCAGTGCCCCAGGATGCCTGGCAGTGACTGCCTAGAGCTTCCAACTGGTCCCCTCAGCACAGACACGTGCCAGGCCAGGGCTGCACATCAGGACGTGTGCTTGGAGGCGGCCAAGAAGCAAAGGCGCCAAGATGGCTCCAGAGGCCAAGGGAAAATCTGAGATACAAAACACTGGCAAAGGTGATGTGGTGGGGGCAGGGGGTGGGGGGAGTTCCCAGAAGGGGGTGGTCAGCAGGGCTGAAGCGGGAGCAGGGCTGAGTCCCCCAGTTTTGCAGCTACTTTGCTGGGGAAGGGGGGAGTCATTTGGGGGCCCCGGGGCCCCTCTCACTCACCAGGTGGACCTGGAAATACCTTCTGTTTTCTATCATCTAGCTGCTGGAGGTGGCTCTGTGACGCTCCTGCTCTGGCTTCAACCTTCCTCTGAAGTGTCAGTGGCTGACACACACTGGGCTGCTGTCCTGCCAGGTTGGGGGGGGGCAGTGAAAACCCCTGCTCATGGAGGAGCGAGGGAGGGTATCCCCGAGAATGAAGGCTCTGAGCAGGGAGCAGAGGGGCTGGACAGACCGGTGGGGAAGGAGGGACCAGCTCCAGCTGACAGGACAGATGGTACAGCGTGTGAAGTCCCCGGAGCAAGAAGGCCTGGGGAGCAACCAGGATGGGCTGCGGCCAAGAGAATGGTAGGGGTGAAGGGGGTGCCCCAGGGGAGGTGGAACAGACAGTGGCCGTTAGAGGGGGAGCTGGTGTCCATGGTGTTGCGTTTGGTCTTAAGCTGAGAGCGGTGGAATGACGGGTCACAGGCTCATGCTCCTGGAAGGGACAGAGCAATTTGGGAGAGCCCAGTGGCTGAGGGGTAGGACGGGCTGGAAGAAGCCAGGGCCACTGAGAAGTGGGCAGATTTAACACATTTAATGGAGGCTGCTCACGGAGGGGTGAACCACCAAGAAAAGTGGAGACTGAAGAAGATCTTCCTCGCATGCGTGCTACGTTTGAAGGGCTTCTGAGGCGTTTGGGCTTCTGAGGTGTTTGGGCTTCTGAGGTGTTCAGGAGGGGATGGAAACAGGGTGTGAATGTAAGCTGGGCAGCCACGCTGACAGAGGCCTTTGCCAAGCTTACTGTGAGGTCAGGAGGTGAGACGAGAAGGCCTGGACCTCACCTCACCATCGGCCCTGAGAAGACCGATGGAGCGCGAGCTGTCAAGGGGATGGAGGACTGGAGAAAACCAAAGCCAGAGTGTCCGAGACAGTGGGGCCCGGCAACCACGCTCGGTGCTGCTGGGAAGTCACAAGAGCAGGAGATTGGACTTGGTAAGGTTTTGCCGCCTGGGGATGTGGGTGAGGGTTCTGGAGGTGTTGGCGGGTGGAAACTGAGAGAGCAAAAACATTGTTAGAGAGATCATGTGGTAAGAGCGAGATGGATGCACAGAAGGAAGGAAATGAAGTGGAGTGAAGGGCCTGGGTTTTGGTCTTTTGTTTTTCCTTAGAGACTAGATCTCACTATGTTGCCCAGGGAACAGCAGACCCTCATTGCCTGAGGTACCCCAGACTCAAGCGATCCCCAGCCTCAGCCTCCCAGGTAGCTGGGATTACAGGTACGCACTCCCATGCCCAGCTATTTTTTTGAGACTAGGTTGCGCTATGTTGCCCCGGGCGGGTCTCGAACCAGCAAACTCAAGTGATTCCCAGTCTCAGTCTCCCATCCTCGGCTGGGTGGCACATGCCACCGCGCCCTGCCCCTCTGGCTTTTGTTCTTAATGGGAAATGCCTGAGCATTTTAGCAAGAAAGGCAAGGGGGAGATACCAGCACACACATGAGAGGAATAGCAAGGAGTGGAAGGTTTCTGAGACTACGAATAGGGGTGTGTTTGGATTGGGGGCCAAGCAGAGGTGGGATTCACCTGGTCAGGAGGAGGGCAGCCGCTGCCTGCCGCCCCCCCCCCTCCCCATCACAGGAGGACACAGGGGCTCCCCCTCCCCTGGTGTCCAGCCCTCATGCTCATCTCTGAATCCATTTCTCCGCCTCCCCTGTTTCATTTAGTCCACACTGCAATCACACCTGCCTCTGAAATGCTGCTTTCACAGTACACACAGGGGTCTAAAAATAGGGCTCCTACCTTTTATCTACCACAACAGGTTAAAGTCCTTTGCCTTGATGTCACCTGCTATGCATTAATGGAAGCTGTGCCCCTCCCCTAGAGAACTGGGCCCTCAGGAGACCCTAAGAGCCACTCCCTGTCCTCCAGAGCGTAGTTCATGTTCCCAGCCGCGGTGACAGCCCTGCCTCGCTCGCTCTGTCTCCCTCTCACTCTCTACAGATCCAGTTCCATTTATAAAGACTCAGTTCCCGCCATCTGTTCCGGTTCCAGTGACATTATTCTCTTATGAATTTCTCCTTGGCACTTGCATAATCCTCTGCCTAGCCTATGTGTTAGTTTTCTCTTCCCCCTACAGCTCCAGGTGAGATGCTTTTGCACAACACGAGTTTCCATTATGTATCTGTTTCGCTCTGAAACTCTGACATTTCTATTGCCCATTCCTAGCCCCATATCTTCGGTAACACCCATTCCATCTCTTGACCCCATGTTTCTAGAGGAGGGCCTCCCCCCACGTGGTGGTGGAATCTCAGGGAACAGAGATGCAGGGTGTGGTTGCGGAGTGGATCAGCCTGACACGGAAAGGCATGGCCCTGAGTCAGGTCCTGACCTTCAGCACTCACGCTCCACAGTGTGGAGTCTCAGCAGAGTCAAGGAGCATACCCACAGTTGCACAATCAGAAAGTGACTGACCAGGACTAGCCCCGTGTCTGAGTGACCCCTGACCTTCCACGTGCAGCCACAAGGCTCATCCCTATGAACATGATCATTCCCACTTTCTAGAAATTGACTAAAAAAATTTTTTTTTTCTTTTTGAGACTAGGTCTCCTATATGCCCGGGGTAGTCCCAATCCCATGGACTCAAGCGATCTCCATCCTCTGCCTCCCAGGTAGCTGGGATGACAGGTACCTGCCACTGCACCCGGCTGCTTTTTTCGAGAACCAGGTGTTACTATGTTGCCTGGGGTAGTCTCGAACAGGTGGACACAAGCATCACTGTTCTCTTGCCTCCCAGCACTTGATACAAGCACACGCCACCACGCCTGGCTGAAATTGACTAAATTTTAGAATTATTCAAAACTTTACAAAAAAGCAAAATGAAAGGGCCTTTAAAAATGCTCACTTCAGTACAGACCGCAAAGCCTCTTCTACTTTTTCACCACATTAGAAGGTCTGTCTTTGGCAACTACTCACACGGACCAAGAGCCAACTCCGACACTCTCTAAAACAATGAGTTCAGCTCATCAAAATGTGTTAGGTTATGATTTCCCCTGGCTGTGTGCAAACTAAGTGGGGAGACAGTCTAAGCTACTTTACCTGGATGAAATCAGTCTCTCCCATTAGCCAGGGCTCGAGTGTTCTGCGTTGTGCAGACTCTTCTGAGGAATGGTTCACTGTGGATTCTGAACTCTTCAAATCACTGGAAAGCACACTCTTGCCTGTGGTGACTGAAAGCACTGCAGTCGGTGGACTAAAACCAGCGTATACACTACCAGTCCATGACCATGGCTTAACAACTTTGATTAGATTTACTCTAAGTGAAACCTGGCAGGTAACAATCCATAAAAAGATGCAGGATAACGAGCCCATGGCAGAGAGGGCACCATTCCTTAGGTTCTGCCCCAATAAAAAGGACCAAAGCAATTCCGTGTCATTGATTATAGAAGATACTCGTTGTGAACAGGCATCTACTGGATGCCTTTGCAGAATGACACGAAATTGATTGGAGAAGACAGACAACAATGAGAAGACACTAATAAACTCCAAATGAGCATGAACTGCTACCCCATGCAAAGTTAAGACTGAACACCTACCAGCATGGCTTGCTACATTCCAGGATCACAGTCCCTCACCCAAGAAAAGGACAAAGCCATAGAAAATGAAGAGACCAAAGGACTCAATATAGATCAACAAACAAGGAGAGGGGTCTGAGTGAACAGAGGGGATGTCAACGGGAAGGGAAGGCTTTCCAATAACCATTTGCTGATATTGTATAAAATCTAAAGAATGAATAAGATTTTTTAAAAAAGGGACCAAAGCCTGTTTTTTCCCTTTGCTGGTGTTAAGGGTATCATTTAGGGGATGGTGCAGGGGGACGACCCTCAACAGGTGTGTTTCCAGAAATACTAGAATCTGTTCTCTAGGATACGTGAAGTTCTAAGGAGGACAAGACATTGTCTGGAAGACATTGCTTTCATAAAGGCAAACGGAGATTTCACGTGTATTCTCTGATTTATCACATAATAAACAGACCATATTTATATTAGTGCATTAAAAATATGTGGTTAAGTTAGTCTCCCATTACTTTCCAGTTCCATTCTTATTCTTGCTAATCCCTCCCTTTAGAAAATAGAAGAAATAAAAGAAGTTTTCTAATTTTATCCTAACTATGTTCATAACACTTAAACTTCTTTCTAGAATACCTTATACCCAGAGTAGTAACAATTTATTCTGAGGTCTGCTAATCTTGGTGAATTTCAGGATGTAGGAAAATGTAATATACATTACAATGACAGACCCATCTCATATGATTTTACTTTTCCAGAGAGAGAAATAGAAATTATTTCCAGTTAGTCACTCTGTCACAGAAGACCATTAAATGGAGCTACTTTGCTTGTTATTTTGATTTCACAGAAACCGAATGTTTTTCCAAAACCTTACATTTCTCTGACAATATGAAGTAAATACAGCTTTCCAAATTGACACTAAGCAAGAGCTACCACCGTTTCTACCCCCTGAGGTGTATCAGTATCCCTGAGGGGATCCTTAGCTTTGCTCACATGCGGACAGGGCAGGTCTGTGGTGGGTGGAAGAACACTCCTGGCTCGGGGGTGACAGCAACAGCCCTTCTCACAGAGGACACACAGAAGCAGGTGCAGGGCAGGCAAGAGGACGAGTAACTGTCTCCCCCATACCACCAGGGAGGCAGGATGGATGCTGAGTGTCAAGAAAGTGGCTTAAGCCAGGCACCATGGCAAAAGCCTGTAAGCGACAGCTTATGGAGTCGCAGCAGGGTCTGGAGATCGCAGTTCGAGTCCCATCCAGAGCAACACAACGAGACCTAGTCCCCAAAAAATAGCTGGACATGGTGGCATGCGCCTGTAATCTCAGCTACCTGGGAGGCTGAGGCTGGGGATTGCTTGAGTCTGTGGTACCACAGGCAACATGAGGCTGCGGTTCCACGGGCAAAAAATAGCCAGACCTAGTCTCAAAAAAAAAATTTTTTTTTTAAATTTTAAATTAGAAATAGCAATTTGAACTCATAATTACAGGAAACATTTTCTTGTTCTGTGTACTTAGAGGGTCTAGAAGCAACCACATAGTGAAAGGAATGCACTTGGCTATCATATCTTGATTTCGAAGTATCATCCCCACTAAGAAGAGCTGGGGCTGCTTGGAGAAACGGTTGACCTCAGTTTGAGGCAGGAACTTCTGTGGTGAGCCATTCTGGTTGCATCAGAAAGACAGGCAGCACACACATGTACACGTACACGTACACACACACACACACACACACACACACGGGGGGGGGATGTCGTTTTGATTTAGTGTGCTCTACTCCAAACATGACAAAGAAAGGGGAAACAAAATGCTGACATTTCACAGAGAAAGGTCCATTCCAGCAGTTGATGAGGGAGTGCTCACTTTTACAGAAGAAAACCAGCTAACCAGTGCAAAGAGAACAATAGATTGTGATTGAACAATGGGTTCTAGAAGAGCCCAAAGTATATGGAACCCTCAGGTGAAAGGCTGCTGGAGAGCAGGATTCTCAGATGGTACGAAAGCATCACTCAGGCCCACCTGCTCTTGATGAACGAGGCCCACTAGTTGCCACACTACTCCCAGTGTCACACAACACACAGCAAAATACACAGCAAGGAAGAAGCGTTTCTTCCTGCAGGTCTTATCTAAATCCTGTCTAGCCCAGACCTATTCAGAGCAGTCTATGTACACAGTCAAAAGGGGAGGGGAGAAGAAGAGGAAGCCAACGGACTTGTCAAAATACAAACAACGGTTGAATGCAACTGTGCCTCACAGGGGTGATGTTCGTCTTCGTACTTTTTCAGCTTTCTGCGTAGCTGAAGAAAAACTCATTAAAAAAAAATGCACTAGGAAAATAACTGAAAAGGCCTCTAAGTGGCTGTGATCGTTTAGTTTGACACATTTTAGACTCATCTTTGGGGGAATTAGTTTTCCTTCAAAAGGCAAGCAAGGCCATGCCTAAGGAGAGCAGCCACCGCTGAATGCGACTTGCAGTTCTTGTTAATTCAGTTAGCACCTTTATTATGCCACATTCTAGAACTGTGGGATTGTTTTATATGAGGATGATTATGACCTGCTTCTCTTAGATCAAAGAAAAACTATTCAAGCTTAGAAAATCCTGCTGTACTAGCTTCAAAGAAAAAGATTTATTCACCCAATTGACGGACTACTTCACCCGGGTCAGAGCAAGGCAGGACAGAGGGGAAGGGAGGGCTCGGAAGGCCGCTGTATTTAGGGAACCACCAAGGGAATCCGGTGCAGAATACGGAGCCATCTAACTGACTTTCTCGTGATTTAGATGAAGCCCCCACATCAGAGGCGCTGCTGAAGGGCTGGTCTTTTGTTAAAACAAAGACTGCTCATCCTTAAAAAGCTCCACCTGCAACAGGTGGTTCCTGGCGCTGACTCAGAAAAGCAGTGAGCCTAGGATGGGAATTTTTTAAGGATGATTCTCACGGTAAAGAAGATCACAGGACTGGTCAAAAAAGAGCCTGAGGCAGAGCCAGAAAGGTTCTTTGACTCTGAGAAACTTTATTTAGAACACTGAGGAGGGTAAGAAATGGTAGCTCTCCCCTTGGGCTTCAGCCCCTTTGGGGGGATAAGGGGTGAGTGGGGTGGATAGGGGGTGTGGGGATGTGGGGGGTGGGGGAGGGGTGGTATCAGGACTCTGGCTCCCAGTCCAGTTGTCTGATAATTAGCTACAGAATCTAGGGTAAATGGTAGTTAACTCCTTGGTAAAAAGGGGGAAATAGTAAGGGTCTAATCGCTGCCAAAAAGATGAAGTGAGATCATGTGTGGGGGTGCATTTCAATGAAAGTCCTGTTTCCACGTGGTAGATTAAGAAGGGGTGGAGTGGTTTAAACATTTAAAAAGGTCTTCAGAATCTAAAAATGTTTACTCTTTCAAAATTAAAAAAAAGTTTTTTTTTTCTGATTTAGAAGCAAATTAATATCAAAGGACTGTTGGTTATTAAAATAATGCTGAGCTCTTCTCTATGAAACTCAGACTCCATTCCTTGTTCGTTGAGGGTGGCATTGGGGCAGGGGTTCATAATAGATTTGCAGGCTCTTTGTTATCAAACTGGGAGGTACAGAGGGTTGGCTGCTGGGGTTGGCCACTTGAAGGCAATCTGATGTGCTCACTGTTCAGACCTGGATTTCATGTTTGGATTTTTTTCATTTTGCTCGTATTTTATCATTCACTTAACTGCAGGGGGTAGCAGTATTGGTTTGGGACTGGATAAAACGAAAAACAGAAGCCCCTTCACCACAGGTAGCTTTCAACACTTTTCAGTTCCTCAAAACTATGTTGTGTCTTTACGACTTGTGTGAAAATACAAGAGTAAATAAATCTCCCTGGACACCAGAAATGATCCCAGAGAAGCCACCACATCTGTCCTACAAGTTCCTGACGTGCTCAGCCTGACTATCTACCTCAGCTGCTCCTGGAGACCTGAACAGTTCTATCTGTTGCTGTCCAGGAGGGCAAGTCTGCACCCAGGGGGCAAAAAAGGACATAGTGTGAAAACAAAAAAGAAAAGTCCCGCGGGCCAAACACAGACCAACAGCTTGCAGCAAGAGGAGCTGGAGTGACCAAAGGGGGGAAGGAGGGGAATGGCAGGGGAGGGGGTTTGCAGTGGGGAATAAGGGGTACAATACAACCACGCAAGCATGACCGATGTTGTATGATAATTACGAATTACAAACATTTTTTAAAAAATAAGGCAACTTAAAAAAAAAGTCTAAAAAAAGACTATAGCTCCCTGGAATCAATCTCCTCACATAGTGGTAACTAAAGAACACAAGGAGTCAATCTGAAAAAAAAAAAAAAAAAAAAAAAAAAAAAAAAAAAAAAAAAAAAAAAAAAAAAAAAAAAACAACACTGAGTTAAGTACAGTTAATTAGTATTTTTGCCTATGTAACAGGACTGAAGTTACAACAAGCCTTGCCAGCATTTGAGTCAGAAATGGATTCTAAAACTGGGATCTGCTTTTCACCTTTTTTTCATAAAAAGCTAAAGTAACTATTTAAAAGCTTGTACTATTAAGGCATTAGGGGTCTCAATACATCACATGTTAAGAACTCCCAAGTCTGAGTCTAGAAACTGGTATTTCACAATTTAGTTTTGTTGAGATACTGGAGATTCCCTAACTTGGAATAGTCGTTGCTTAAAAAAAAAACTGTTGCCCATGGGGAAAAAAAATGGGGTAAAAGCCTAATAGGCACTTCACGAAGACAACAGGCAAATGGCAAATGAGTGTGGGGAAAGAGATACCACATCAATGGGGAAAGAGGTACCACATCATGCGGGAAACATGAATGAATGAGATGCTATGATCTACTGTGAGGATGATCACCATCAGCACCTATGATGCCCAAGGCTGGAGAGTGCGTGGAACAGGTGCCTCATCTGTCGTGGGTGGGGTGCAAAATGGAAGTCACTTGAGAGTATAGCTTGACAGTTTACTCATGAAGTGAAATACACGCTTTCCATATAATCCAGCCATGCTTCTTGGTATCAACCCAAAGGGGCAGCAGACTTTGGTCTTCACAAAAACCTACACATGAATATTGATGGCAACCTTGTTTGTCATTCATAAAACTCAGAAGCAACCAGGATATCCCTCCGTGGGTGAACGGATCGATGAGCGGTGGCGGAGCCTTACAATGAAATACTACTTAGCACTAAGAGTAAACGAGCTATATGAAGCCACGGAGAGTCACGGAGGGAGCTTAAACGCTTATTCCCGAGAGTGGTCAGTCTATAAAGGCCTTACACTGTACGACCCCCCCCACGTCCTCAAGTTTCAGAAAAAGCAAAACTGATACAGGGTAGCGGCACAGTTGAAAATAGAATTGGGTGCCACACTGCCCTGGTGGGTGGGGTCTGAAAGACCTGCAAGAAGCGAGATGCAAGGAAAGAGCACATAAAAAGAGCAGGGAGAGATAGGAGGGGGCAGGGAGAATGGAGGACTGAGAGAACAGGCCCACGTGGCCTGCCAGGGGAAGCCCCCTGGAGGAGTGAGCTGGTGGTGGCAAGGAGTCATGGTGGGAGATGGCCGCAGAGAAGTAACTGGTGTGGAGTCAGATGACAGAACGACAGGTGACCAGGGGCTGCTGAGGGTAGGCCTGTTAGATGTGGCCAGATGCTGCCAAATGCAGGCCTGGTAAAAGAAAGCTCGTGCGTGGCGCAGCTACAAGGTGGCGCAGCTGGTACCTGGTGAAGCCAGGGGTTTGGAAAACTGATTTTTGCATCTGCATTTGTTGGGAAAGTCTGAAGAGCCTTGGAGAAGCGGAGCAGCTTGGAACAGTGGAGAGATACGCTGGAGAAGGACTGGACTTTGCAGGGTGCCTGCCTCAGGAAGGGACATCTCAGATATGTGTTTGGGACTTTCAGACTAAACAGTAAATAGGGAGAAATAATTGGCCACTTGTGGCATTAAGGACTTTTCACTTTCCTGGTTAATTTTCCTTGTAAATAAAACCCTGCTGTTTAAATTGCATTGCGACTTTAGCAGCTGCTGCTGTGCGCATGGTGATTCCAATCTGGTAAGAAGCTGGGCGGCAGAAGCTGCATTTAAAAAAAATGCCACTTTTGACTGGGCGTGCCTTTAATCCCAGCCTAGGATGGGAGGCTGAGACTAGGAATCACTTGAGTCCACAGGTTGGAGACCTGCCCGGGGGCAACATAGCAAGACCTAGTCTCAAAAAACAGCTGGGTGTGGTGGTGCACGCCTGTAATCCCAGCCACCAGGGAGGCTGAGGCTGGGAAATGCTTGAGCCTGGGCGATGTGAGTTTGCAGTTCCTTGGGCAATATAGCAAGACCTAGTTTCAAAAAAATATATTAATTAATTCATTAATTAAAAATGCTGCTTTTTCCCTTGGGCTTGTTGGTTGAGGCTTCTGCCCATTTTGACCCGATATCAAAACCCACAGAGACAATAAAAAGATCAGTGGTGGGGAAAGGGAAGGGTGAAGAGGTGGAGCACAGAGGATTTTGGGGGCAGTGGGAACGTTCTGTATAGTATCACAACAGTGGACACAGGCACTCAGACATTTGGCCAAACCCACAGAATGCACTAAACCATGAGTGAGCCTGCACAGATACATGGCCCTTGGATGATCATGCTATGTCACTCATATTGAAATCGGGTCAGAAAGGGTTGATTCTTCAGTTTCTTGATTATGATAAATGCGCTACTCTGGAGTAGGGTGCTGGTAATGGGGAGACTGTGCTTGTGTGGGGTCCTGGGGTATATGGGGAAACTCTGTACCTTCCTCTCACATTCTCAAAAATCCTTTTAACTTCATTTCATTTATTAATTAGTCCTGCAAAGAATCATGCCTCTATCATTAGTAGGATGTCTGGCTCTCAGTACCTAGCACATCTCCAGAAAGGCAGATGTGGATGAAAATAAAAAGCAAGTAACCAAAGTGACCAAGCTTTTAGAAGCTGGTGGCTCCTGCAGAAGGCTCCTGACTCACTCATGTCGTATGTCCAGCGCCCAGCACAGAGGTAGAGGCAGCAGGAGTTAGGAAGTGCTTTTCCAAGGAAATGAAAGCAAGAATAAATGAAAGAATGAATGGATGAAAGCACGGGACCTCAATGTAGAACTGGAAAGAATACAAAAGCTTTTCACTTTCTATTTAACATATTTTAATATTTATACAACATAAATTTCATTGTACTACTCCAATATTTGTAGTTTTTTTGGGTACTGAACACTATCAATCCTTCTAAGTGACTACACTGTGAGTAGTAATGCTTAAGCTAGAAATAAAATAAGCAGGAGTTCTAAATGGTTGAAAAATTTGTGTGAGCTACTCTTTTTTGAGGACCTGTATCACAATTACTCTCAAATGATCTTCCATCGACATACACTCACCATTTTCAATGGCTGTTGCTGGAGGAAAGGAAACAAAATATTCAGGGAGAGCTGAGGTAAAGTTTTATATTCTCATATACTTCACACACACAAAAATCCTATCTCAAATTTACAATAGTTTTTTCCCTAGCTTTTTGTAAAATCTTCTCATGTTTATTCAGTTAGAAAAGTAGTTACAGTAAAACTACTTACCCAACCCTCAAATTCCAACAATCTCTTCTAAGTCCCAGAGGAGCTGAATCAGATTCATTTTTTTTTTAAATATCACAAACCCTATTTCATACACAAATGAGAAAACATCCCTGCTAAGATGTGAGGGTAAGCTGGAGCCTATAATCTACTGTTACTGTCATTTAAATGTTTTAAGAAACTCTGCCAAGCCCAAAGACTAGCAGAAGGTATCAGGATTTAATGTCTTCCTGCCCAGTTCTACAGGAACCAAGAGAAAAATTTAATAAAGTGATTCAGTCAGAGAAATTAAGGTTATAATGAAATTTAATCAGCCAACTCTCTGGAGCCTGATGGCTTCATGATGCTATTGAATAAACAGTTGTCAGCACCCTTACCATTTGTTTCCTGTAAGATGGAGTATCTTATAACAGGGGCGGTCTTCTACATGCAAGATTGTAAGTTTATCACCCCAACCTGTAGTGACAGCTGCAAAATATCTGGGCCTCACTAATCAGCACAGAAGTTAATGTGTATTGGGTTTCTTCCTTATGGTGTATCCTGAAGTGCATATGGATAAATCTGAATATGAAGGGTGAGGAACAAATACAAACAGTGAAACCACCATCTGTTCTCATTCAGGTAGAGGAATGTAGAAGACTTAACATGAATCTCTGGGCACTACATATATTAAATCCAACTTCGATTAAAAGGCTATGCAAGATGATTGGGTTGAAAAATTGCCTTGAGATACACAAATGAACACACCATTTCATTTCAATCTTATGTTCTTGTAGGTGTGACATAGCTGTTAGATATAGTACTTGGGTGAGTTAATGGACTCTTGCCACATGAAATATAAATATTTTTATTTTACTGAAGTCAGTAAATGAAACAATTCATTTAGATCTTACTAGTTTGCAATTATTGATTATTTACAAGGCTTAGGTTTATATTTGTACTTTCTTTTTTTACAAGGACAGTTTTGTTAAAGTGAACCAATGGGTGAAAAATATTAATAGAGGGAAGAGTTAGACATAAGAGTTAGACATTATATCAGCTTACACAGAAACAGTACACGAACACCATCCTCAGCAATCATTAGGGCCAGTTTCAAAGATCTGAATGTTTGTAAAAGTGTAGCTAATACTGTCTCGCCCAACCCTTATTAGTGTAAGTTTCAAAATCGCTGACAAAAAGAACTGCAGTTTTTAA